>PVIU01005318.1:0-115138 GCA_004026605.1 Ondatra zibethicus | reverse complement strand
TAGGAAGGTGTGCATCCATATAGACTAGATTCCCAAAAAGCTAATACATGCAGAAGAGATAGGTCCCAGTGCCATTATCATTGGCTTCTCAGTCAGCCCCCATTGACAGCCACATTCAGAGATTCCGGTTTGATCACATGCTCATTCAGTCCTGGTCCAGCTGGATTTGGTGAGCTCCCATTAGATCAGGCACACTGTCACGATTGGTGGACCAGCCTCTCCCGGTCCCAATTTCCTTGCTCATCTTCTCCCACCTTCTGCTCTTTGACTGGACCTTGGGAGCTCAGTCCATTGCTCTGATGTGAATGTGGGTCTCTGTCTCTATCTCTGTCCATCGGACGAAATTTCTATGGTGATGATCAAGATAGTCATCAATGTGACTATGGGACAAGGCTAGATCAGGCACCTTCCCCTCTGCTGCCCAAGTACCTAGCTGGAGACATCCCCGTGGACACCTGTGATCCCCTCTAGAGCTAAGACTCTTGCCAATCCTATAATGACTCCCTTAATGTAGATATCTTATTCCCTTCTCCAATATCCACCCTTCCTCCATCTCCACCCTCTCACTCCCCCAAGCTCTCCCCAGTCCATCCCTTCTCCCTTCTCCCTCTCTCTCTCCCTTTCACCCCCCCACTACACCCCTATCTCCATTCCCGTGCCTCCACCTTTTGCCCGGTGATCTTGTTTGCTTCCAATTTCCAGGAGGATCTATATATGTTTTCCTTTGGGTTCACCTTGCTATTTTGCTTCTCTAGGCTTGTGAGCTATAAGCTTAATGTTCTTTGCTTATGGCTAGGGTCCACTAATGAGTGAGTACATACCATAATCATCTTTTTGGGTTTGGGATATTTCACTAAGGATAGTTTTTTCTATTTCCATCCATTTGCATGCAAATTTAAGGATGTCATTGTTTTTTACCACTGAGTAGTATTCTAATGTGTATATATTCCACATGACACGTTCTTTCTTTGCACATAGCAGCTTTCCAACATTTCAAGACCACTTCTGTGACCTCCTCTTTCCTTGTCTACAAATTGAGGTTCCAAAGAGTAAGAACAGATCCTCATGATTCCAAAGCTTGGGAGAGAGGGATGTTTGCTGTCAGACAGTCTATCACTTACCTCTCGAGAAGAGGGAGTGACACAGATGTGGCCATGTGGACCCCACAGAGGGTCTGTGCTCTGTAGTCTTCACCTCTCCTAATTTCTGGCTTGTGAGCCCTGTAGCAAAAGTGGTTCTCACCCTGCCTCTCTCCTCTGGTTCCCTGTGTTCTACTCTGCGTCTTCTGGTTAAGAATGGTGGTACTAGGTCTCACTATAGGAGCCGACAGAGCATCTGTTAGAGTTCAGAGTGTCTCCTCTCAGCCAGACTCTGTAAGATGCACTGGAAATGAAAAGGAGAACAAGGAGAGATCCTCCTGCCTCACATTTTCCTCAGAGAACAGATGAACAAATTGAAACAGCAAATGTACTTGACAAATCCTTGTGATGCTTATATTGATTGTCTTCAGAAATTGCCTTGGGGGAGCTTTTAGACTGGATTCATTGAGGTGGGAACCCCCCACAACTGTGTTTGGCACTGTTTCATGGGGGGGCGGTCCAGGACTGAATTGAAAAGAGACAGGGAACAGAGCGCCAACATTCATCTTTCTCTCTTCTTGGCCACAGATGCAGTGTGTCCAGTTGCCTCAAGACTTGGCTTCTATGGCTTCTCCACCACGATGGACTGTCCCCTCAAACTGTGAGCCAACAAACCCTTCCTTCCTTAAAAAAAAAGAGAGGGTCCAAATACCTGACCACCTCACCTCACAAAGGTTCTGAGAGGCTTGAAGATCAGGTGCGAACAAAGAGCTTGTAAAACTTAAAAAATCAGATGATGAAGTATTCTAGATGCTCAGCTAAACATACAACTGAGTGCAAAATGTTAGTGCCTGCCTTCTGTCACTCAAGGATGGCAGGGTGCTTTCAATCTGGAAGCCAGTTCTCATTGACCAGCAGGAGCTGCTTGGAGCGCCACAGGAAGGGTTCTGAGGTTGAGTAGGTTCCTTGGCAGCACTGGTATTGACTATTCATGTCTGCCATGAATAAAGGAGTAGGGGAAATAGTTCTTACGCTGTATATTTTCTCTTTTTGCTCAAAAGTGGTTGTTTTTAAATCTGGTTGACCACTTAGATTCATTCACATAACTTGATACGAACATCCTCATGCTACCCATTTTAACTTAGTCACTGCCATGTGAGATCTGGGCAAGGCCCAAGGATCTTTTTATGATCAAAGAAAAATTTCCTTCTGGTCACTTTTATATTTGTGTAATTAGGTCCCATTGCCCATATTTAAAGTACACACTGGGCAGAGATTGAGTCTTGTAGAGCTGTGAGGTTTGGAACAGAGTGTCAAAGACTTGGGGTTTTCTGTAGGCAGATTAAATGCTTCCTCATTAAACAGAGTCATTGCCTTTTACCATTAAATGACTCCACCCCCATCTGTAGACAGATCCTTTTTCCTTGTGGCTTAGATATCTACCATTACCCCAACCAAAAAACATGGCTAGTTTCTGAGGCCCATTCCCCATTCTCCCCCTCTGCTTTGAATCAACATTAGATTGTCATCATTAATTTCAAAAATTTAAAAAAAAATGGAAAAGGTAAGTTAGATCTGTGGCCACCAAGGGAGGTGTGAAATTCTGTTTTATAACAAATCATTTTAGCTTAAGCTTTTGTTATAAACCAAGTTTGCAAGCCCAGCACTGTAATCATGTGTATATCTCCGTGTTGCTGGGAAGTTGCTGATATTTCTTCTTAGGCGATTTGGTGTACACCCAGATGAGGCACAGGCCAGGAAGAAAAACACTTGTGTTCCCTTTCCTGCAGCTGCTGACTGCACACTGCCAGGCCATCAGCTTAGTGACTGATAAACCTTGGGGAGAGAAGAGATCTTTTTGCTTTCACCAAAACTCCGGTTCTTTCTTCTTTAAGAGTCAAGAGAAAGAAACTGCAATAGCGGGTTCTCGAGCTGTTTTCTGTTATTAATTTAGTCAGAAAGATGGGACCAGCACACCTTTGATTCTCCAGGCTATTGGACCTCATGTTGGGTGGGGGGTGTTGTTCATACAGCCATTCCACTCTGCCAGTAAAACCACCTTGAATCAAAGGATGGAGTTGGCTATTGGTTGATTGGGTTAGCCAATCAACTCTCCTCTGTTCCTTGCATTTACCAGGTCTTTATCTCAGTTTCTGACTCCCGAGTTTTTATTATACTGGAGCAATTTAGGTAATGATTGCAGACCAGGCTTCAATCCTAACCTAACACAGACTCTCTTTGACTTTTTGTGAAAAGTTGCAACCCTTGCTGAACTGAAATAATCACATCCCTGGTTGTCTATGAATTCTATAGGCAGGTTGGCAGTCCCGGATGCTGGAGCTGCTTCAGGGCTCACAGAGTATCCGTGGGGCAGAGTTAACAGCATACAATTGCTATTGCAGGACTCTTGATTTATTACCAAGGCCTAGGGTGCAATCAGTCTTCTTCCTTTGCCCAAAGTTGAGGTCCCTGAATCCTGCTATAAACCAAAGTCCTTTCTTTCTTCCCACCACCCTCTCCTTTCTTTCTCCTTCTTCTTTAATCTGACTTGATGAAAACTGAAAGCCTATGCCATGAATCTGGCCCTCATATGTACTTAGTTTGCTTAGCACAGCATTTGGAAAGCAAAATAGTCTATGACCCCATATTGTCTTACACCAAGGATATTTCTCATTTCATAGATCACTGAAGTCATGGTGCCTATGGATTAAAACTGTTTTAACTGAAATTTGACTTTCTAAGAGCTTTGTAAGAATGAGGAGGGAGAGTCAGCCAGACAACAGCAAAGCACATTTCAAAGTGTTCTTCTGGGCAACTACAAGGCTCATGTCTCTGAGGCATCACTTTGTTCTGTAGATTTTAGTTGCCCTTGGAAAGGTGAATCCACGGTCATAAGTGCACATTCACATCCCACGAGCTGCAAGGCTCTCACTGGCCCTCATTCTGAGAATTTCAACTTTTTGTTTTATTTTGTTTTCTCATGGGAGAAAGAGGAAGCACAGGTGTGTACTCCCAGGAAGACAAAGGGACAGAAATGACTGATGGCCATAGAAAGTCCTGACAGATTTGTAGTCAATATTGTTTGTCAAGAGAAGCCTCTGTGTGAAAAGAGGTGTCAGCAGCCACCTGAAGTCTCATTCTTCAAGACCTGGCCTCTGAGGTAGAGGCAGAAGCCAGAGCAAAACGCTTGTCTGGCTTGATTGGAGACATCACTCCAGACGAGAGAGAGGCTGGCAGTTAATCATTACAGGGAGGACTTAGTGTGTCTTACAAGTGGAGACAGGCATGGAAATGATTGGTTGTAGGTTTCTCTATTAGGAGGGCTGCTGGAAGGCTTGAAATTTCAGAAAAGCAGCAGCAGCAGGATAATTTAAGATTCATAGGCACTTGCAAAAGACTTCTTGGCCTGACATTTCATTGTCACCGACAACCTTCGCCTGAGGGGCAGGTTCTTCAAGTTCCTGATGAGAGAAGGGGGCTGTGGGACAGCTCTTTCTGTCTCTGAATGTGAACGCTTGTTGCCTGTCCGGGTAGAACTGGTCATGAACACTTTCAGCCATCCCTTGAAGGGCACAAAGGCCTTAGTCATTTGTCAGTCATTTAGTTATCTGTTAGCATCTCTGATCCTTGAAAGATATAATAGAATCTGATCCTTCTGAGGGCACTGTGGCTTCTCATTGCCCATGAACTCCAAGGACCCCTGTAGTGGAGCTAGAAAGTTTGGCAATGGAGGTGGGTTGCTCACTGAGGTCACAGGAGCCTGTTGAGTCTGGGCTGTCACCAACCAAGGGTGATGGGGAACATGGGTGCAATTTGATCATGGGCCCCTTAGCATCATTTTCAGCTTCTTATCTGGCATCATGCATTTTCCTCTAGATAGTCTGTTTGGCTCCAAAGGCTTCAGCCAGCTAGTTGTAAACTTTGTGCTGTCTTTTAGTGACACATGGGGTTGGTGGCATTTGTGAGTGCTACATAATTCAAGGCTTGCCCAAACCCAGCTTTACCACTCACTCCGCCTACTAATTCCTTGAAAAGAACATAAACTTAATAGATGTATATTACTTCCACTCTTGAACACGAAGAGACTTTATTGTTTCTATTACAGCATTTCAAACCTGCACAGAGCAGAACTGTGAGGAGGTTTCTTGCCTGCCTGTCAATTCCCAAGTGTTCATCTAGCATGGGGCACATGCCCATCAAACATGTCACTAAGCTGACGTGGGACAGATGCCCATGAAACACACAGAGAAACTGCTTTGATTAAATTTGGTGACAACTTATTCAGGACCTCTCACTGGTTAGGAAAGACAGTAGCTATTGGACCTGAACTGCAGTTCAGAGGTAAGAGTGTTTGCCTAAGCCTGGTCCCATGTGTGGTATGCAATGTCCTTTTTCTTTTTCTTTTCTTTTCTTTTTTTTTTTTGTAACTATTTTAGCCTGGTCCTTTGTGAGGACAGGTATCCATTGCTTCCTGACCCAAGGAAAAGTAGAGAAGTATTTAGGGCCTTTCAGAGAATGGCCAGTGAAGGAATAGAAAATACATATGACTTTTTTGCTTGGATTTTAAACATAAAGCTTCTAATTTTTCATTGCTGAGGCACTATTGCACTCCCTAGCTGTGTACCATAATCTTGAAAAGACATTTCTCATCTGTTTTGTAAAAGTATAAAAAAATAACCAAAATGTCATTTCTCTTATATGCTCAAAATTGGGTTTTATAGGAACTTTCTTCTTTCTTTTCTTTCTTTTTTTAAACAAACACCCAATTGTTCCTTTTAGGACTATAGTGTTATGTCCTAATAGTGATATGTCACTAAATGTGGGTTTGCTTAAAAACAAGATATGCCCAACCAACCTCATTTCCTCTCTTGATAGAGTAAGGAGCCTGGTAGGGAGGGGAAATGCCACAGACAAAGCATGTCTGGATTTCAGGAAGACATGTGATCATGTCTTATGACGTCCTCATGGGAAGATGAAGATACGGGAATTGGGGGAGAGCTGAATTGGAAGACTCATGGATGATGGGACACTGACAGGCTAAAGACCCTGATGAGGGAAACCATGGGCTCTGCTGTGGACTCCACTCTTTTACATTTTGACCTGAGGTTTGGATAATCTCAATACAGAGGGGAGAAAAAAAAACCCCTAAGAAATCAGGCCATAAAAGGTTTTATTTGTAGACTGGCCGGTGGTCACATTTCCTGGGTGAAAATGAAAGAAGTTTGTCACAGGCTGTGAGCTCCGAGAGGGTGGTCAGTGTGGTGCCGCTGCGGCGAGGATCAAGGTCTTTTGCTGCCTTTGAACCACAGTCAGTTTGACTCGCGAGAAGGCAGTAGTCCCACTGTGCTCCGTTGCAGACAGACTGCATTCAGATGGCTGCACAGCACCAGATGTGCCATTCACACAGCTGGATTGAACCAGGGTCAATAAAAGCCCGGAAAACAAATCATACCACGAACAAAGCACTGTTTGGACAGCAAAGGAGGCTAGGAGAGCAGACTAGTCTCTGATACCTGGTTCCAAACATTTAAAAGATGTTAAGCAGAACAATGAAACAATTTCTGTATCACTTTCGCCAACAAAATTTGTGCCAAAGGGCGCCAATCATGGGATAACAGTTTCTTAAACAAAGGAGGCATTAGGCAACAGGAAGAGATTTCAGGCGAGGATGAATCCAAGGAGGCAGGCAGAGAAACTGGTTGGGAAAGTCTATTGTTTCAGGCTGGCTGAGGAGTCCAAAAGTAAGTATTTGAGCTGAATGAACTCTTGACCAGCCCACCTCAGGATTCTCATCTGAGATGTGCGGAAAAGAGTAACTTCTTTCTCAGAGGTG
Organism: Ondatra zibethicus; assembly: GCA_004026605.1. Classification (NCBI taxonomy): domain Eukaryota; kingdom Metazoa; phylum Chordata; class Mammalia; order Rodentia; family Cricetidae; genus Ondatra; species Ondatra zibethicus. The sequence goes on along the minus strand of PVIU01005318.1, from coordinate 108,226 downwards.
CTTGTGACAGTTCATGTGTAATAGTACAAGTGAATTGCTTCTGTTCCCTGCCACTTGGGTAAAAACAAATGAGAGTTGTTGTTATTGCTGGTCTTTACATGCACGAGGGCTGTCGCTGTCCGTGTCAAATCTTACATTAAATATTTTTGATTAAAATAAGAATTAACAAGGATAAGTGCATTTACGCCACAGCTCAAGAAAGCCATCAGCTCCATCACTCTTTCTAATCAACGCTCCATTCAATTTTCTTAGGGACACGAATGCCACTTTTTCTTCTTTCTGTCTTAAATTCTTGCCTCCAAAACTAAAAAAGCATCAGTTTTGTAAAGATCCATTCTGAGTACCCATGAATATGCTTTTGTTAATGTTCTTTGAAATGGTGGTCATGTGTTGTAGAAAACCACAGAAGGACAAGCTCAAGTTAAAATTGTGTTAGAGATTTTTATGCCTACCAATTTGGTATTGTTTCCTTGCCTTGAATTAATATAATATGAGTTGAGTAAGTATTGAAATAATTGTGTAATTAAAAATAATTATAGACATCATTAGAGAACAAAACACAAATGCAACTGGGGCTTACCAATGTATCAAGCTTTTATCCGACTTCCTGGTCACAGCCCGCCAGTTTGCTCACAGAACACCCACAGTACATTTGTTGGGAGAGAAAACCACATCCAGGGGTCTAGCCCTCCCTCCCTTTTCCCACAGCCACTTTCTGTCTCCAGGAGGTGTGTGCCTGCCTGAACACACAGCAGGAAGTCACCAGAGGGCATTCTTGGACCATCAGTGATCAAAGGACACCAGCTGGAAAGTACAAAATTATTTTTGACTCCAGCACACACTTGGGAATGCACAGAGTCTGAAGGCTCCCTGCTAGACAAACCACCACCCAGTGCTGGGGCATCAGCGGGAAAATCCTTCTGATTTTCTAAAATGTCTTCAGACTTCCTACTCCTGTACTGGGACCAGTGTGGTCTTAAGAAGTTAACCAGGCAACTGACATGCAGAGAAGTAGATGGCCTGGGAATGCAAGACACAAAGACTTTAGTTTCAAATCGTCAGCAAAGAGCCCCCAATCCCAGTTGTCCCATCTGTAAAATGATGGATTAGGAACAGTTCTTGAAGATCACTTTAAGGCTCACCAACCAATGGATCCCTCCTCTCCTTTCTGTCCTCTCTCCCTCACACACCTTTTCTCTTTGACTCCAGCCCCTTTCTCTTTTTTCTCTTGTCCCGATTAAAGGATAGCCTGGGGTCTAGTGAGACCATCCACGTTTTGAGCAGCTTTGCTATGAGCTTGCATGCTGCAAAGACAGCTCCTGAACGCCTGCCACAGCAAATGGACAAAGTAGTGACAGAAGCTGAGTTCCCGAGGTTTCAGTAGCTACACCCTCAGCCACTCCCTCAAACTTTGCTCAAGTTTCCTGTAGTTAGGCAGGGTGGGAATAGCTGTAGGACCAGGTAATCCAGCATCTTGTCCTCAAGGACCCTGGAGAAAAGGACGGCATGCCTTAGGTTAAACCGAAACATTGTGGAACTTAGTTTAAACATGCAGATGTTTAGAATTATGAGCAATGGTGTGTCTCAGAGGGTGGGATTTGCCTCATATGACTCTGATGGATAAATTATACCACACAATCAACTAACCCAGAGACAAGAGAGCCAAGCTTTTGGGCATCTGCATCAGTTGCTCATTGTCTGCAAGTAGCTCTGGGTGAAATCTCAGAGGCAATACTCCGGCAGGGGGCACCTGTTCAGAGAAGGCAATGCTTGTGAGCTCTATGGTGTCAGTGGTGTGCTGAGAAACTGCACAGGGCTTCCTAGCTCCCCATTCAGCAACCTCATTCTGGTGGCGAGCAGTTGGCCGTGATTCAAGAAGGCATTTGCATCATGAAAGTCAACAAAAGCTACACCTACTGGACACCTTTACAACCCCACAGGAATCTGGCTGTTAAACACTTGCCAACACACCCCTGCGCAACACTCTTGGCAGCTAGGAAATGGTGCCCTGGCTGGGAAGGAGAACCAGAAGGGTGGTCTCTCCCTTCATCTCCTCCATAAGAGTTACGGAACACCAAGCCCTAAGTTATCTTTCCAGCGAACTCATCAGCTGGCAACTGTTTCCTTTAGAGTTGACTTTTCTCCTCTTTCAAAATGTGTGATTTTGAGATGCACAGAAGTAATAACTGACAATATTCTAGTCAAAAAAACTATGGCTTTGAGCATAAGAAGATAGAGGTGGGTGAGGAATGTGCCTGTGAACGGAATAGCCTGCATGGGGGGCGGAAGCTGGAGTCTGCTGTATGATCTAGAGGCGCGCTCAGAGTAGCTGCAGAGTTCCAGTACTTTTGGGAAGAGTGTTGCAGAGTCTGTCATTTAAAATGCTCTATTTGATTGGAATGGGGGGTGGGTCAAGTTCTTTGTAGTTTTTAGTGCCAGGGATCAAACCCAGGTCTTTGGATATGCTCCACAGATAATGTACCACGGAGCCACAACTGTAGCTCTTGGTTAAACATTTTGTTAGGGAAAATTTCCAATAGGTACAAGAGTTTATGTATATGTATATGATGAATAGTCTAACCCAGAGATAATCACAATTCAGATTAAATAGTTAACTTCTGGCCAATCTCTTTCATTTGCTTTCCTTTCACTCTTTCTGGGACTTAAGGGAAAGTGGAAGACGTAGTGAATTGGGGAAAGGATGAAGGCTGTCTGGGCAAGAGGAGTCAGGATGTGTGCAGGCAAGGATGAGATCGCTTTCCTTAACGAGGCTTCTGCTGTGAGCCACTTAGAGGACAGGCGAAGCTCATTACTCATAAAAGCCCATCACTTTGCTGTCACTGTTGTTACTTTTGTCATTTGCCAGCTTCAGACTTGTCTATAAAGATCTTTAGTCCTTTCCCCTCCTCATTCCCTTCCTCATGCCCTCCCTCTCCCACCGGCTCACTTCTTCCCCATGAGTCTCCTCCCCTCCCACTATCTGTATTCTTTTGGTGTAACCCAGATTTAATCAGAGTTTCTTGCCTGAGTGGGGGTGGGAGGTTACTCACTGGAGCAAGAGCAGCCTATCAGAGATGACCCCACTGAATAAAACAGTGTTCCCTCCCTCATCCATGCAGGAACTGCATCTTAGGCATCCCAGCTCTTCCCTGAACAGGAACTAGCGGTGGGAAGGAGGGAAGAGGTAGCACAGGGCTCTCTGTGTCTGCCCATCAGTCCTGTTGCTATATCCCTCCCACAGAGCCCATCCTGTCAGTCAGATTTCCGGTCACCTTGAATGAATACCCCAGGAAAATGACTTAAAGAAGAGAGGGTTTATTTGGTTTACAGTTTGAGAGCCCACAGTCAAGTGATCCCATTGTTAGGTGCAGTGAGACAGGGTATTCTGATAGCAGGAGGGTGTGGCAGAGCAAAACAACTCACCTCTGACTGACCAGAAACCAGAAAGGCATTCAGGAAGAGAAGGTCAAAACATATCCTTGAAGGGCACGCCTCCAGTGACCCACATTCTCCTGTTAGGACCTGCCTTCCTCAGTTCCCAGTGCATCCCAGTGACCCATGTCCTCCAGTTAGGACCTGCCTTCCTTAGTTCCCAGCACATCTGATAGTCTATTTAATCATGAATTCATCAATAGATTAATGCTTTGATTTGGTTAGAGTCTTTGTCATCAAATCATCTCTCCATAATGGGTCTCCTAGCTGGGGAACAATTCTACAACACATAAACTTTTGAGAGTACTTTATATCCCAAACATGGTTCCTCTCAAAGGTGTAACCATCATTTGAAGACACGTAAGCTATATCTTTCCTTTAGGCTTTCTCAGACATAAAAGAACATAAACAAGGGTGGTTTCTGAAAAAAAAAATTAGGGCCCGTATGTCTAAGTAGGTAGAAATGCTTGTCACGAAGGCCAACAATCTAAGTTCAATCCCTGGGACTTACATGGTGGGAGGAGAAAACTGACACCAAACATTGTCTCCGCACCACATGATGCTGTGGCACCTATACCCCATCCCAAATAAATGAGTAAATAAATAGATAAATAAAAAATTTAGTAAGCATACACAGTATTAGGTTTCATTATGGAATTTTCAATGAGAATTGCTTTTGCTAATTCTCCTTTTACTCTTCTCTCCCATGCCCCTCCTCCCCCCTTTACTCTCTACCCACCCTCAGCCTCTACTCCACTTCCACGTCACTTGTACATAAGGTCAGCTTCTGAGTACAAATTCTAAATGCTGCTCAGTCCTAAGATTCCTCACTGTAATAAGATAGAAATCATGACTTGAATTTGCTGGGCATAGACTTTTTATTGGACAGCAAATGAGCTTATGCTAGACTTATTATCCAATGGGTTACAGGCTGTCTACATTTCCTTTCTTTTTCTTTGATTTTTCCCTACCAAGTGTCTAGTGGTCTGGGGTAAGAGATGGCCTCTGACCTTTTTCTATGGATAGCAGGTTTCTTTTATCTTTGTTTACTAGTTAACTCCCCCTCTGCCTCTTACTGGCTGTAATTCCAAAGATAATGCACCTGTGGGCCCTTGACAATCCAGAGTTAAAAGAGTAAGTAATGGGCCCCCAAGAAGATCATTGTCTTGGAGAATTAATAATTAACTCAGCATGAATGACTAAACCAGGGAAGATTTTGTTCAGCCTATATGTATTTATCAGTGGAACCTGATATGGGATGTCCTTCTGTATATGTGTTGCTTTTATTGGTTGATGAATAAAGCTATTTTGGCCAGTGGCTTAGCAGAATAAAGTCAGATTGGAAATCCAAAGAGAGATATATAGAGAGAATAGGTAGAATCAAGCAGATGCCAGCCTATCACAGAGGAAACAAGACATGCAGAAAATGAGATAATGCCACAGCCATGTGGCAATACATAGACTAAGAGAAAGGAGTTAATTTAAGATGTAAGGGCTAGCTAGAAATATGCCTGAGCCATCCGCCAAACAGTGTTGTAATTAATATAGTTTCCATGTGATTATTCAGGTCTGGGCAGCCAGGAAACGAAAGTGCAGTCTCTGTTTACAGGAACCACCAAGCAAAGTCAGTTTAGATTGGACAGATGATGTAAAAGAAATGAGATCACTGGGAACTCCAGAGTGCCAGCATGGAAAAAGGGCAGGTACAACACAAAGACACATCTCCAGCTAGGTTTCTGTACAGCTGTTTTCTAAGGCAGTTGAAGCAATGTGTTGGAAGTGCCTAAGATGGAGCCGTGCCCTTCATGCATGTGGAAAACCTGGGCAGAAGAAGGAAGCCGCTCTGCTGCTGTAGACAAGTGTGTGAGCTGTTTATCGACAGAGGGTTTGCACTTGCCAGTTGTGTGGAGGAGGGTTGTCGACAGATTGTAAGTCTGGGCCCACATGGATCAAAGGCAGAAATTGAAAGAAAGTGATCTTTCTTAAGGCTCACTTACGGCTGAAGGCTGGAAAAGACGGAGCAGGCTTCAATTCTTACCACTCATCTCTTCTAGCTAGTAAATCTTCAGCACGTATTTGTTAAGTTTAAACCTGACTGCTCTCTGGCTGAATTCCTGCTGAAGTTTTCCCACCGTTATTAGGAATCAGATGAAAGTCTCTCAGTGATTTTCTTGCCTTCTTTACTGCTACTCTATTGTTCTTTTTTTTTTTTCCCAATTGAAATGCCCTGATGTCAAAGTAAGTATGCAGTTAAGGTGCGTGAACAGTTTTGACATCCATCAAACAAACAGCTATTTTTTTTATAGGACACGTGTATATGTGTATGCACAAATGTGTACATTGCATTTCAGGTTTTAGAATGGATGTTCTTTTACAGACATTTTGGGAACAGTTTAAACTCACATCAAAATAGGAAGGATGATGCAGAGATTTCACATATATTCCTGTATCCACACATGCATGTTCTGTTTTATTATTAACATCTCACACCAGATAGGTACATTTGCTGCCCTGGTGAACTTAGCAATGACACAGCATTCTTTCTCAATGCCCATAGTTTATGTTGGGGCATGAGGATTCTGTTTTGGTATTGTATAGCCTATGAGTTCTGAAACTTGTATAGTGATGTGTCTGCCCTTCGAATATCATATGGAATAGTTAGTTGTGCGTGTTAAAAATTGAACCTAGCACTTCACACATGCTCACTAAGGATGCTACAGCTGAGTATAACTCCAGCTCTCAAGATTTCACTTAAAAAGGCCTTGATTCTCCCATAACTTTTGTTGTTTTAGGCTAGCTTCGTGTTGGAGAGGCTGAGGAGATCGTGGTTGTTTAATCCACGAGACTTATGCCACAAACTCAATCTGTGGCATAAGGCCTAGAGGTTCTTTAATGAGCAGCTGGTCTGTAGTCCCCATTGGTAGGCTGCAGAAACTGACTTCTAGTGTCAGCAAAGGGTGGTACCAGCAGCAGGAGCAGAAGAGATAAACTCATCTGCAGAGGTTGGACGCAGGCAGGCAAAGGGCATTGCTTTTCCCTAGGACCTCATTATCTCTAGGCTGCTAGCAGAAGATGCCACCACCTCTAGGGTTGGGCTTTCTTCTTTAGTTAATCCTGGAAATACCTTCACATACTACCCAGGGACAACTCTCTTAATTGATTCCATATCTAGCCAAGTTAACAATCAAGATGAGCCACCACACAGAGTATAATTAGATCAGGATGCTTTGCAAGTATTTGATTATTGGGAAAATAATATTGAAATTTAAAGCTGTTACCCCAAGCAATGAACACACTGGCAGAATAAGGATGCCTGTGTGTATTTAGTTGACCCACAGGAGAGCTTCTCAAAATGGCCTATCTTTAGATTTGAGTCTGACAGTAGGGTTTAAAGTCTTTTTAAAACATATTCTTTATTTTATTTTATTTTTTTACTGAGCTATACATTTTTCTCTGCTCCCCTCCTTTCTTTCCTCTCCCCTTTAACCCTCTCCAATAGTCCCCATGATCCCAATTTATTCATGAGATCTTGTCTTTTTCTACTTCCCATGTAGATTAGATTCATGTATATCTCTCTTAGGGTCCACATTGTTGTCTAGGTTCTCTAGGATTGTGAATTGTAGGCTGTTTTTTTTTTTTTTTGCTTTATGTCTAAAAGCCACTTATGAGTGAGTACATATGTTATTTGTCTTTCTGGGTCTGGGTTACCTCACTCAATATGATGCTTTCTAGATCCATCCATTTGCCTGCAAATGTCAAGATGTCAATATTTTTTTATGCTGTGTAGTACTCCATTATGTAAATTACCACATTTTTCTTATCTATTCTTCAGTCGAGGGGCACTTAGGTTGTTTCCAGGTTCTATGAAAAGCAATGCTGCTATGAATATAGTTGAGCACATGTCCTTGTGGTATGATTGAGCATCCTTTGGTTATTTGGGTATATACCCAAAAGTGGTATTGCTGGATCCTGAGGAAGGTTGTTTCCTAATTTTCTGAGAAAGCACCATACTGACATCCAAAGGAGCTGTACCAGTTTGCATTCCCACCAGCAATGCAGGAGGATTCCCTTTACTCCACATCCTCTCCAGAGTAAGTTGTCATCAGTGTTTTTGATCTTGGCCATTCTTACAGGTGTAAAATGGAATCTCAGAGCTGTTTTGATTTGCATTTCTCTGATACTGTCAGAGCATTTTCTTAAGTGTCTTTCAGCCATTTTAGATTCCTCTGTTGAGAGTTCTCTGTTTAGGTCTGTTATTTTTTTATTAAATTATTTGTTCTTTTGATGACCAATTTCTTGAGTTCTTTGTATATTTTGGAGATCAGACCTCTGTCTGATGTGGGATTGGTGAAGATCTTTTCCCATTCTTTAGGCTGCCATTTTCTCTTGTTGACCATGTCCTTTGCTTTACAGAAGCTTTTCAGTTTCATGAGGTCCCCTTTATTAATTGTTTCTCTCAGTGTCTGTGCTGCTGGGGTTATATTTATGAAGTGGTCTCCTGTGCCAATGCATTCAAGTGTACTTCCCACTTTCTCTTCTATGAGGTTCAGTGTGGCTGGCTTTATGTTGAGGTCTTTGATCCATTTGAACTTGAGTTTTGTGCATGGTGATAGATATGGCTTTATTTTCACTCTTCTATGTGTTGATATCCAGTTATGGCAGTACCACTTGTTAAATATGCTTTGTTTTTTCCATTTGATATTTTTTTGCTTCTTTGTCAAAAATCAGGTGTTTGTAGGTGTGTGGATTGATATCTGGGTCTGTGATTCAGTTCCATTGGTCCTCCTGTCTGTTAAACAGTCTTTTAAAAGAACACCTTTGGAGTCTTTTTGACTTCTGTGATCCTCTTTCAGAAACTAGACAATATATCTATCTGGGAATGAATTCCAGGCAACCTGCTTTGTCTCATTCTTTCTTAGTGGTGCAGTAGTCCTCTGTATCATTTTAAGATAACCTCGGCCATGCAAAGTGAGACCTTTTCCTGCCTTAGTTGTGGTTCTTATTCTTCTGCTAAAATGCCTGACAAAAGCAACCCAAGGAAGGAAAGATTCTTTGGGCTCACAGTTTGAGGGTGCAGTGCACAAGGCGGGGCGGTCACTGTGGTGGAAGCAGCTGCTCACACTGCATGCACACTCAGGAAGGCACTCAGAAAGGATGTGGGGGCTCGGCCGCTTTCTTCTTCAATACCGTTCATTGCACTAGATCTTCCAGCTGGATCATCCCACTTCTTTCAAGTCTCCTTGGAAGTGGCCTCACAGACATTCTGCGGTTCACTTTCTAGGTGACTTTAGAATCAGACTGACAACAAAGATCAAGCATCCTTAATTTCCTTAACATTCTTTCTGTGTGACCAAACCAAAGGAGCCCAGCCTTCTGATTATACAGTTGGACTGTGATGACAGGGATAGCAGGGAGATGGGGTTAAGACCGAGTGAAGGATATAAGATGCAGATGGGACGAGTCATAAGGTATATGCTTAAGAGGCAGATGGCTAAAGGGAAAATGTGAGCCGTTCCTGAGCGTGTGTCAGCTCTTCAGTTGTGGCAGGCTTGCTCTGGCCCCCACATGGCACGGAGCGTGTTGATGAATGTTCAGCTTCCGAAGCTTGAAAAGCCAGGAGAAGGCAGAAGTGGACGAGAATGGATGTGTGCAAGCTGCTGGGAGAGTCTGAGGATGTAGCACTGTGGATGACCTCCAGTTAAATGTGAAACATCTTAGTATAAGAATTGGCATTGTGTAGTAGGAAGGCCATTTGTTTGTTCCCGGCTGCTCAGGCCCAAAATAAACATACAGAAACTGTATTAATTAAATCACTGCTTGGCCAATCACTTAAGTGTATTCCCAGCTCGCTCCTACATCTAGAATTAATCCATTTTCATTATTTTATATTTTACCATGAGGCTCGTGACCTACTGGCAAGGTTCCAGCTGGCAGCTTGCGTCTTTCCTGTCTGGGGTCTACATGGCATCTCTTGACTCTGCCTTCTTTCTCCCAAGATTCAGTTTAGTTTTCTTTCTCTCAACATTCAGCCTAGCTCCACTCTACCTTACCATAGGCCAAGGTAGATTCTTTATTCATTAACCAATCGAAGCAACACATAGACAGAAGGACCTCCCACAGCACTGGTTCCCAATGCTCCAGTGATAAGACCAATATGAAGGAGTCAAAGAGGGCACACAGTCAAATCCTAACTAGCTTATATAGATATTGACTCCTACAGAGGATGAGGGTTAGGAAGCTCCAAGCAAGGTAGGATTCTTAGCAAATGCTCTATCACAAAGGACTTGAACTTGACAGGAAGATGGGATAAGCTGAGAGAACACTGGGGGTCGGGGGGGGGTAAGGTGAAACATTGCAGGTCTAGAGAATTGCCGGATAGTGTAGGGGGGTGGGGAAGATGTGGGCTAGGATACAACACGTGCATTCGTGCATGCAGCCAAGAGCCACCGATGGAGTCCCTGCTCCCTTGCAGTGCAGTTGTGTGTGAAACGTGACACAAGGCCCGTGCCCTTCGAGCGCTTACAGCTAGTGCACAAGTTGAAGTGCTTGAGCAAGGCCAGTGCAGGTGAGGATGTTCGGGGAAGACCCTTCAGTGAGTAAAACTGAACTGGAGGTATGTGATCAGGGCCAAGGCCTGCAAGACGGAAGTATCTGAGTTCACGACATTAAGTGACAAATCAGGATTTATTTTCTCTACTGATCTATTAAAGGTAAGCTTAGATATATTAAAAATGTAATGAGTTTACTTGAGCAGATACTGATTCACAAATTAGGCTGTGCCAAACTGTGAGGGACCTGAGTCTCTCCTGAGAGGGCAACTGGAGAGAGTTTTCAGAAGGTGTTTTCAGAAACAAGGACAGATCTGTTTTAGATTACTTAAGGCAAAAATTCCCTACATGGAGATTAGCTGGCAGTTTCTGGTTACCTAGACTTAAGTTTTGTTTCACCATTAGTTGAGTTTTAGTTTGCTTGCTTTGGAATCCAAGGTGCTGGATCCATCATAGCCTAGAGGTTGTACTGCTTCATAGCTCATCATTAGCCACGCTGCCTGACCCTGCTCACACTTGCTTCCTCTACGTAGAATCAGGGATGGCAGATGATATGAAGTCTATGTGGGTTTGTCTGATGTTATCTTTCATGGATGACTTAGGAGACTCTGTGAAAGGGATGGAAAGTGGAGGGGGAAAGATAGAGAATCGAGTGTAGAAAGAAAGGGTTGTTGTCGGGGGAAAGAAAATAAAGGCATAAGGAAAATGGGGTCATGTAGGGAAAAGCCACAATCTGAAGAGTTAAAAGTACGACAAGATAAGGAGCACATTTAAATACAGATTAATAGGAGACAAGTTTGGGAAGAGGGTGTAAAATCCACAGTACTGGCAAATTGTGGTGTGCTCTTTGATTCACTGAGGCACCAGATCTGGGAGTAGGGTTGTGTCCATCCCCTGTACTCCCCAAACTCCTGTCTCCATTTCAGGTCCAAGCATGTTTTCTTAAAGGATCCTCCAAGGTTCTTTGTCTGGGGATGACCCATGCCCCCAAAAAACCTGACCCTCTATGATAGGGAAGGCAAAACAAGTAGAGGAAAAACACTGTGTCCTTCAGAACAGCTAGAAGGTAAACCATTGCCGACAGAGGTTGCTATTATTTGTCCCTTGATATAAAAGTGTCCTGGGGGAAAGAGAAGTTCAGGGATGGGATTGTTCAGTCATGGGAACCTCATCCATGAGGAAAGCTCAACCTGACTGACTGCCTCAGTTTCCCCAGTCAGTTTCAGTTTCTGCTGGATGTTTAGAGTGCCTAATTTGATGACCTTTGGCTGTCTGTCTGTCTGTCTGTCTGTCTGTCTATCTATCTATCTATCTATCTATCTATCTATCTATCTATCTAATCTCTTACTATTTATTCTTTAACTTTGACTTGTATATTTAATAAATTTATTACTCACTCAAAACCTAAATCGTGGGCTCTGTAGCTCATTCCCCAGACTACACAGAACAGACAGGATGGGGTTAGGAGATAGAATGGACTGTGGAAACCCAGGTTTGGAGCATGAATACCCCCCCAATACTTGACAACCTGATGACATGGGGCAATACCCGTGGTTGAGAGGTTCACGAGGACAATGCAGCTAGAAACACTGCACACACTGTGTGCACTAAGCAAATACTTCCATGTTTCATTTAGGAAAATGTGGTGCCATTTACCACAATTACAAATACTTAATGATAGTAAAATCCAACAGTGTAGAAACTTGATATACGGGTCTATAAATAAAGTGAAGTAAAGACGAGATTCTGGGTGGCGACCCTGTGCAAACCCAAAGCACAGTGTTTTGGCATACGTTCACTAAGTGCTATTTCTTCTTCTCCCAAGGCAATGCTCTTTACTGATGAGGTAAATCTATGCATGTCTATTAGACTTGCCTGCCAGCAACACACTGAGATGGCTCACCTGTGTTTCTCCTGTGAGGTCACTTAATTAAGGGGTGTCCTTCTCATGAAACCTCATTAGGTCCTTGGGGATGTCACACACAGAAAACTGCTCAGGAGGTGCCCGCGCACATCCCAAGCATGCTGGAGCTGCCTGGGAAAAGTATTTCTAACCAAGCAAGACCCTGCACTTAGCAGCCCTTTGAAGGCAAGGGCTGCATAGCCACAGACCTGGCCCTCAGTCAGCGCAGCCAGTGCTGTGGTTGTCCTCTGGGCTGAGGCATGAGAACCATGAAGAGGTGTGGGTTTGAGGTCTAAGTGGATCATAAAGCACTGTGGCCACAGCCAAGGTTTGGTGAGTTAGGCCTGAGCCAAAGACTGGCAAAGGAAGAGTTACCCTAGCCGTTCACTGTGGGAGAGAAGCAGAATTCTGCCGGTCCTGCTGCTTGGGGACTGGGAAAGCTAGCTTACTTCTTTATTTTCACATGAATTTTAATGACATTGTTTCAGCTGAACTTAAAAGCTAGAAATCCAATAAATACCTCAAAACTTAGGCAATATGAGAATCTGTTCAGGCTAGCTGTTTGGAAGGCTTGGTCTTGATTTTTCTATCGTATTAACAACTTGTCTCTCTGCTCTTTGCTCAGCTTTGGTTCAGGCATTTTGCTAAGTTGGAAACTGTGGAAATTTGTTGTAACTGAAGGGGAAATAATCACATGTGGTCTCTGTCCAAGTCCTTTCTAGTTCTTTTTTTTTCTCTCTCTCTCTGAATTCCATGGGAAAATTACCCAGCAGGCCAGCTTCTCTAAGATGCACCAACACTCGTTTGGCTTCGACTGCCTTTGTTTTCTAGCTGTAACATAATTACATTTCCCACACGATTTATTATTTTTTCCTTTCAAATTAGTAGATATAAATGTTGATGGCTCTTTGGGGAGCGACCCTTTGGAGGTTCTCTCCTTGGGCTGTCCTTTGTGTGGGAAGAGGCGATGCTGGCCAGCTAGCCCGCCTGCCTGTTTCGTGGTGATTCATCACCCACGGCCTTTTAATTAACAGTTGCAGGTGGATCACTAATTGGCTGCACATTTGCATACAGAAGCTAGAGATGTGCAGGTTTATGGTTATAAATCTTAGTCATGCAGGCAGGGCAGAAATGTTGGCTTGCATTCCTCATCTCTTGCTTGCCATGTCAGCTCTTACAGTGGGTCTGCCTATATTGCTCTTTGGAAGTGGGTGAAAAAAAAAAGAACAGTGGCATTATTCTTGAAGAAGAAAGGACTAAGGAAAAAGACAAATATAAAGCATTACACAGGGCACCATTAGCTAGCAGCTGGGAAATGTGGTCCTTTAAATAGTATATATTTAATTGTTTTATTACATCAATTCTTTGGTGGAATGAACACAGGAAATGCTTTCGAAGAGAAGGCTTTTTCCTCTTCTCTCTCCCTTCCCCCCTCCTTCCATTCCCCTCCCTTACTTCTCTCCCCTTTCTCTTTCTTGACACTGTCTCACTGGCTACGTAACCCAAGTGCCTAAAGCTCCCAATTCTCCTGCCGCCTTCTATCAACTGCTGGGATGCAGGTGTGTGCCACCATATCAAGCTATATACAGAAGGCTCTTCAGGATTTTCTGCTTATTTGAGACTGAAGTCTCTTTTATCTGTCCCATATTGAATCTAACCCTCAGGAAATATGAGAAAAATTCAAATTTCACATCATACCTGAGCAATTTGTCCTAGTATCTGTACTCACGGGCCCTGGTTGGTGATGATGCTATTGGCCTTTAAGAAATTCATCTCTTCACCCAGGCTTATGATCTCTACTCTGTCTTACGTCAGAGATACTCTTCTTCTAAGAGCATCCTTATTGTTTAAGGAAATCAACATCATCCTCCGAAACTATTTGTTAAGGAGCCATGTGTGTCCTGGTTAGTGTGGTCATGGAACAAAATATGCAATCCTTCGTCCTTGCATAGCAGTATGGAAGGACAAAAGTAGTTGGTGTGACCAGCATTTATTATTAAATCCTGACCACAAGCAACAGAGTTCTCAGACCATGAAGATAGAGTATAATCAGTAGGTATGACTGGCTTAAGTTCCTGCCAGTGTGATTTCCTACGTCAGGAAGGAGATGCTCCTTCTCTTTGTGATCAGTCAGCTAATGTGGTCCATACTCATATATGTGGTGAGTATAGTTCTTCAGTTGCACCTTAGACGTCATTGTCTTTGCTTTCTTCCTTGCTGGCCTCAGGTATCTGATGTCTATGCTATTATTTCTCTCATGGAGGCTGTTTCTTCTTAATGTGGTGTCTTAGTTAGGGTTTCTGTTGTTGTGAAGAGACACCATAATCACAGCAAGTCTAATAAAAAACATTTAATGATGTGGTTTAGAGTTTCAAAGGTTTAGTCCATTTCATCATGGTGGGACATGGTGCCATGTGGACAGACATAGTGCTGGAACTGAGAGTCCTACATCTTTATTGGCAGGTAACAGGAAGCGAACTGAGTCACTAGGCATGACTTGAGCATATATGAGACCTCAAAGTCCACTTTCATAGTGTCACACTTCCTCCAACAAGGCCATACCTACTACAACAAAGCCACACTTCCTAATACTGTCACTCCCTATGCGTTTATGGGGGCCTATTACATTCAAACAATCACGTGTGGTATGATGTCACATTCCTACCATTACCTAGGGAGCACCTTTTCTTCGCTGTGAGTTAATTTTGTATTGTTTCTCCCAAATTTGTCTCCTCTTGGGACAAACAGGAATGGTTCTTGCTTGCAAGGAAGAGCGAGGAGGGAAGTGGAAGGAAAAGAGAAATCACATGGCATGTTAGCTTCTGCTGTCATATACTACATGTCAGGTCCAAAAGAAACTCAGGACAAATGGTTAACTGTGGCACCTATTAGTATACCAAAGAACATGTTAGCCTTACTCTCTCTCAGTAAGTGTCTGTTATAGAGTGCCATGCTGTGTTGGTATCCTGGCTCGCCTCAGCTCTTCTTATGCTGCCTCCTAACCTAAACTTCTCCAGCCTATGGGCTTCTCCTCCTTCAGCTTTTTCCTTCTATAATCCTGACATTTTGGCCATGCATCCCTTGGTTCTCTTTGCCCTCTTGGCTCTTGGTTCTCTTGGTGGTCTCTCTAGTTTCCTTTGATCCCTCCCTCGGATTCTTCTCTTGTCTCCCCTTTCTCTATGGCCGTGTTCAGTCTACTTCTTTCTCTCCATACTCTGGACTCTTCCAGATGCCTCTGGAACTTCAACAGGAACCTCAGAAGTAAGCCTTACCAAGAGAATAAAGAGATGGCAGAGAAATTCTCAGGCATTGAAGACATGGTAGAATAAATGGATAGCTTGGTCAAAGAAAATGTTAAATCTAAAAAAAATTGTGGCACAAAACATCCAGGAAATCTGGGACACTATGAGAAGAACAAAATCTACAAATAATAGGAATAGAAGAAACTCAGGTCAAAGACCGGAAAATATTTTCAACAAAACCATCAGAGAAAATTTCCCTTGTACCTTATCAAAATACAAGAAGCATACATAACAGCAACTAAAATAACAGGAACAGCAAAGAAATTCTCCTTGACACATAATAATTAAAAACACTAACCATACAAAGCAAAGTAAGAACATTAAAAGCTGCAAGGAAAAAAAAGACCAAATAACAGACCTACTAGAATATCACCTGGCTTCTCAGTGGAGACTCTAAAAGCCAGAAAGGCCAGGACAAATGTTCTACAGTCTCTTAGAGATCACAAATGCTAGCTCAGACTATTATACCCGGTAAAACTCTCAATCACAATAGATGGAGAAAATTAAATGTTCCATGATAAAAACAAATTTAAGCATTATCTATCTATAAATCTAGCCTTACAGAGGTTCTAGAAGAAAAACTTCAACCTGAATAGATTAACCATAGCCAAGAAAACATAAGGAATAAATAATCCCAGGCCAGGAAATCAAAGGAGGGGAAAACACCCACCTACCTTTTCCTGACACACTAGCACATACTCATACTCATCATCACCACCACCACCACTGCCACTACAACCACTCCTATCACCACCACCATCACCACCACTACCACCATCACCACCACCACCTCAACAACCAAATAACAGGAAGCAACAAACACTGCTCATTGATGTCTCTCAACATCAATATTCTCGATTCCCCAATAATAGGACATAGACTAACAGAACAGATGTGAAAATAGGATCCATCGTTCATAGTTCTGGTGCATCCAAGAAACACATCTTAACATCAAGGATAGACACCACCTTAGGGTAAAGGGTTGGAAAAACATATTCCAAGCAAATGGACCAATGAAGCATTAAAATGGTGTATCCATTTTAATATCTAACAATATAACTTCAAATCAAAACTAATCAGAAAAGATAGGGAAGGACACTACATACCCATCAGAGGAAAAAATTCAACAGGAGGACTTTGCAGCCCCTAACATCTATGTGTCAAATACAAGGGTATCCAAGTTTGTGAAAGAAACACTGCTTAGGTTTAAATCACAAATTGACCCCCACATACTGATAGTGTGAGATTCAATACCTGACTCTTTCCACTAGACAACTCCAGGCACACAAAAACAAAACAGAGAAATCCTAGAGCTAACTGACATTGTCAATCAAATATACCTAAAATATATTTATAGAACTGTTTACCTTCAACTGAAGAATGGATAAAGAAAATATGGCCATTTGTATAATGGTGTAGTGGTAAAAAAAATGACATCTTGAAATTTGCATGCAAATGGATTGAACTAGGAAAAGAAACCATCCTGAGTGAGGTAACCTAGACTCAGATAGACAAACATGGTATGTACTCACTCATAAGTGGATATTAGACATAAAGCAAAGAAGAAACAGTTTATAGTCCACGATCCCAGAGAAGCTAGGTAACAAGAGAACCCTAAGAGAAACATACATGGATCCCCCTAGGAAGGGGAAACAGATAAGATCTGAAAAAATTGGGAATATGGAGTGGGGACAAGGGAGGGAGGAAGGGCAAGGGGAGGGGAGAAGGAAAGGAAGGAGGAGAACATGAGGGAACAGGACGGCAGAGATGGGGGAAGGACAGAGACAGAGAGCAAAGAGCTATCTTGATTGAGGGAGCCATCAAAGGGCCAGTGAGAAACCTGGCCCTAGGGAAATTCCCAGGAACCCACAAGGATGACCCCAGCTAAGACTCTAAGCAACATTGGAGAGGGTGCCTGAACTGGTCTTCCCCTGTAATCAGATTGATGACTACTTTAAATGTCATCATAGAACCTTCAACCAGAAACTGATAGAAGCAGATACAGAGATCTACAGCAAAACACTGGGCCGTACTACCGGAGACCAATCCAAGACTGGGAAGAGCAAATGGGGTCAAGATCGTGATGGTAATACCCACAGAAACAGCTGACCTGAGCTAGTGAGAGCTCACTGATTCTGTTCTAATAGTGGGGGAAACTGAAGACCAAACTAGGCCCACGGAATGTGGGCAGGCAGTTGTGAGGCTTGGGCAGTCTGTGGGGCTGCTGGCAGTGGGACCAGGATTTATTCCTAGTGCTTGATCTGACTTCTTGGGGTACATTCTCTTTGGAGGGATACCTTGCTCAGCCTAGATATAGGGGGGAGGGCCTTGGCTTTGCCTGAAAGTGAAGTGTTGGACTTTGTTGACTCCCAATGGGAAGCCTTACCCTTCCTGAGAAGTGGATGGGGGTGGGGTGGGGAGGAAGGGTAGGGCAGGAGGGGGGAGGAAGTGGGAATGGGGATAGCTATGTTAAATGAGAAAAGGTTGTATTTAAAAAGGCAAAATAAGACACATAGAGAAAAGGGAAATAGAAAGACTTAAAAAATACTTTTGATGTCTTGACTTTAGTTTTTTGAGTGCAACATTGTTCTCAACGCTCTAAGGGTGGGTCTAAAGATGTTCCAGGATTTATGACTTGTGCTCATGTTCCTTCATGGGTGGTCGACCTGTGAAGAACAGTTTGAAATTAATTAGTATTCTTGCTGATATGTTTATATGTGCTTTCACCCCTTTGGCCAGTGGTTCCCAACCTTCCTAATGCTGAGACCTTTGAATACAGTTCCTCATGTTGTAGTGATCCCGGACCATAAAATTACCTTTGCTGCTACTTCATAATCGCAATTTGGCTACTGTTTTGAGTCATAATGTGACGATCTGAAATGTAACCCCATGTGAAAGGGTCATTCTACCCTCTAAAGGCGTTGTGGCTCACAGGTTGAGAACCATTGCTCTAGTATAAATTACTTATAGTAACTAGGCTATTGTGCCCTTTTATTCCTTGCAAAATGTGCACATGTGATTTTTACAAGTGCATGGATTCAGATGTCTTCATGGGGTTCTGAAGAGAGAGGCCGTTGGCAGGGCTCTGGTTTCTTTCCAGTCCCATGTACTAGCCAAGAAGTGCACACACAGCACCACAGGTTATATTTTATCATGTTCTATTGATCTGCAGATTAATTGGCGTTGTGATGTCAATATCGTCAGCTTGACAGGAGTTGGAGTCCCCGTGGAAATACGTCTCCAGAGGTTTTGAACTCATCTAAACTCCCATGCTGTCACTGTGTAGGTGAGCAATCTTTTCCTCTCTGCCAGTTCTGTTTCATTGTAGTGGTAATACTTAGCTCATGGTGTTTATTTCCCAAGAAGAGAGAACATTTCTTGATAAGTAATCTTTTCCCTTTACCAAGTACTTTCTACTTCAAATTTAAGCAGATTTCATTTTGTGAAAGCTTTTCAAGGGAAATGATGCAGTGAAATTTTAGTGAATCAGTCTGATTGAGTAGTCATAAAATAGTGGGTTTGGGACTCATAAAATCCCCTTCCTTTGATATTATATTTTCTTGATAAATTTACTTCATTTCTATGACCCTCAGTTTATTCATTTATAAACTGTAATCACTGCCACTAACTCAATAGGGTTGCTGTTGGGACTGACAGAGATTATCAGTGCAAGCTACTTATCCCAGCCATTGCTTATAGTATAAATTCAGTAAGTGCTAGGTACTCCCAGGATTACTTATAATTCTAATGGTTTTGTGGCTAGTGAATGAACACATAAGCGTGACAGACTAACAACGAATCATAAGTTCATACACTTTGTGTAGGCCCTTAAAATTCCCATTTTCTTTGAAAGAAAAAAGACGAAGGATTTTTATACTTTTGAAAGATCAATACAGCAAAGACACTTGGCATTTATCAACTAGCCGTCTCGTGAAAGGTAACTGTTTTTCTCTTGAATGTGCAAAAGTCGACAAGACTATTTTTTTAGTTCTTATTTCTGTGTTGTGGGGGTGGGGATGGCATGCCATAGAGCTTGTTTAGATGTCAGAGGACAATTTTGAGGTGGTCCTTCCACCTTTATATGGGTTCCAGGGATTGAATTCAGATTGTCAGGCTTATGTGGCAAGTGCTGAGTTATCTTGTAAGCACCTAGAATGTTTTCTGTCTTTATTGAGATTATCTGGAAGCTGATGTGGAGCATAGAAAACACATGGAAAATACAGACATTCTCCATGTCTTCTATGTCCATCCATTCACTCATACTCTGTTCTGCATTTTTAGACAAAAGGTTCTCAGTCTTCAACACCAGGATGCTAATCACCTGAAAACCTTTAGCATCCTCTGATGTTGAGCCACACCCCCGATTGTTCCTCATTTCTATAGCTTGATTCTGTTTAGACTAGTCTGCATTCATGGGCTCTCCCAGATTCTCTTTTCTCTCTTCTCCCCACTGCACAATCACATTTAACCTTCTCTGATGGTTAATCTGAATTGCCAACAGAATACAGAATTATTTAAGGGGCAAATCTCTGGGTATATCTGTGAAGGGATTTCTAGATTGGTCTAACTGAGATTGGGAGATGTACCCTATATGAATAGTTCTGCTCCATGTGGGTGGGCTCCTCTTGTTCTACCTCCTGACCTGTGAACTCAATGCGAACAGTGAGTTCATATTCCTGCTGCCCTACCTTATTTACCATGGTGTGCTATCGTTTCAAACTGGAGCCTAAAGAAATCTTTCTTTCCTTAAATTGTTTTTAGCAGGTATTTTTTTCCATAGTAACAAGAAGTAACTAATCTACCTTCACTGTGTCATCCTTGATTAGGATTACAGTTGGTTAGGAGAACCAATGACAGTACACAACCCCAACTCCTCAGGCTCAATGACTAAAAAGAATAAGGATTTCTTTTCTTTGTGGGTGGGGCTGGTAAATGTGTACTTTCTATTCCTAGAGGAGCTGCAATCCCCAGAGTCTTTGCTCCAACATCTTCACTGCAGTGGCTTATTTCTTTGGATTGTTGACTGCCATATCAAGGGAAGAGAGTACAGGAACACCAGATATGGTCATTTAAATGTTCCAGCTCAGAATTGACACATCATATTTACATAGGATATTTGGTGAGAAATGGCTTCTCAGCCTCAGCCAACTTCAAAAACAAAATGAATGTGCCAGAATACTCTGCACCCAGAGGCAGCCACCAACACAGTGGGAACAATACATGTGATTATACCTTACTGCTATTGGCTCCTGTGCATGTGTGTATGTGTGTGTGCTCTTATTATTACAATTTCCCCATGTAGGATGCCAACAATACAACTTCAGGGCAGCCAGTTGAATTTGAATTTCAGATACACATTTTTTTCTTTTTGTATAGTTACATCTTGATGGGCAAGTATATATAATCCTGCATTTGTTTGGATTTTTTTGATTATTTTTCTGAATTTTTTTTTAGCTTGTTTCTATTACACAGAGCATTGCCACTTCGATGTGTGTTGTGCTGCATTTTTGATCTGTGCAGCATCCTAGGAGCCATGTGAGTTAGCTTCTTCAGAGACTTTTATTCTTAAAGTCTATGCAGATTCTGATGTTTTTTTCAAACAAAATGATGTCACCTCATGTGCTTCCCCAAGAAATTACAAAGCAAATGTTGGAATGGAGAGACAAGAGTCATGGAAGGGGGAGATGCGTGTGCCTGCCTTAGAGAGAGGGGACCATACTTCACAGCACATCCTTACTATGGTCACTTCTTGTTCTCCTTTGGCCTTGTGCCTACTTACATCTCAATGATAAGTGCAGCCACCAAGGAAATAAGACATTTGGAGAAAGTGATCTTGTCCCAGTTGTTCCAAAGTTTTATTGAATACATATATTTTTTTTTAATCATAAAATACTCTCAGGAAAGTGGCAGGCCAATAAACCAACATGGTGATTGTATCATCTATATGTCAGACATTATGTTTATTCTCTAGTGATATAAGACTTCTCAAGCTTCTAGTGACAGATTAATTCATCATTCTGAAACAGTCAGAAGCAAGAGGGCAAGTGCATGCTTTACAGCTGCATTTATATTATAAGAGACCACACCCAAGTGGGCTAGTATCTTAAAGGTTTATTGGCTGAAGGAGCTCCCACAGCACCTCCCCCTTTCCTTTAAATGAGAAAATTATTTTTTAAAAATATTTATTTATTTATTTATTATGTATACAATATCCTATTTGCATGTATGTCTGCAGGTCAGAAGAGGGCATCAGACCTCATTACAGATGGTTGTGAGCCACCGTGTGGTTGCCGGGAATTGAACTCAGGACCTTTGAAAGAGCAGGCAATGCTCTTAACCACTGAGCCATCTCTCCAGCCCCTAAGTAAGAGAATTCTAAACCCAGTACAAAACTATGTATACTAGGAACAGATATCAAGTATAAAGTTAGAATTACAATATTAAGCAAGGAACATATCCTAATGTTTTAATAAACATTCTATCCTAAGGAGTCTAAGTCTTGTATTAGAAATGGCTTGACAAATCCAGTCACAGAAGCCAACCCAGTCCCAGGACACTGGCGAATCAGAATTGAGGCAGCAACATGACTCAGAGTCAGCGATCTCCACCAGAACCGGAGTGGGACAGAACCAGCTACCTAGGACAGAGAGCAATCAAGCTACACTTGGAACAGAAGTCAGGAGCAAATCCAATCCAGGGAGCCAACCCAGTCCTGGGACACTGGCATATCAGGATTGAGCCAGCGACCAGATCCACAGTTAATGAAAAGGTACGAGTAAGCCAGAACCAGAGACTGCTGAGGGTCTGGACGTGAATCTGGGACCTTCAAGGGAGTAGACCTAAGCCAGGACCCCAGTGGGTCTGGGCATGAGTCTAGGACCTCCTAGGAACTAGGCCAGAGCCCAGGACCTCTGCTAGTCTGGGAGTGAGTGAACCTGGGACCTCCAAGGGAATAGACAGGAACCAGAGACCTATGCAGGGCCAGGCATAAGTCTGGGTCCTCAGAGGGAGTAGGCCTGAGCCAGGGCCTCTGTCAGTCTGGGCATTGGTCTGGGACATCAAAGGAATAGGCAGGAACCTGGAACCTCTGTGGGTCCAAGTGTGAGTCTGGAACCTCTGAGGGAGCAAGCAGGTCCTCTGTGGGTTCGGGAGCACATGAGCCTGGGGCCTCCAAGGCAGTAGACTAGAGCCAGAAACTTTTCCAGGTCTAACTCCAACCCAGGGACTCTGCACGAGGGGTTCCAGACTAGGATTTACAGAAACAGGTCAAAGTCGGCAACCTAGGCCAAAGTAGGCTTGAGACAGCAAACTCCAAGGGAGCAGAGCAAAGCACAGGGGTGCTGACCTACCTCCAGGAGCACAGAGTAACCAACAGGGTAACTAGAACTGTGGTGTGGGAGAATTGTCTGTATTCTGTCAATCATGATTTAAATAAATGCTGACTGGCCATTAGCCAGGATGTATAGGTGGGACAACCAGGCAGGAAGTAGAGGCAGAGCAAGGAGAATTTGAGAATTCTGGGAAGCAGGAAGCTCTCTCGGGATTCCTGCCCAGACCACCGAAGAAGCAGGATGTGACCTGCCCTGCTGAAAAAGGTACTGAGCCATGTGGCTAACATAGATAAGGATAATGGGTTAATATATGCTACAAGAGCTAATAAGAAGCCTGAGCTAATGGGCCAATCAGTTTGTAACTTATGGAGACTCTCTGTGTGATTTTCTCTGGGACTATATGGCTGGGGGACGGGGCAGGACATAAACCCCAACAAGCGCCCCCTCATGTTACAGAACTGTGACACTGACTCTACCATGGGAAACAACAATCTGAGCTTTAGATTCACTGGCACCTAGAAGATTATTCAACAGAATCTCAAACAACCCCAACCATACCTATTAGAGGAAAAGATGAATAGAAAATGTAAGAACACATGCAACATCGCAAAGAGGAACACAACACCAGTAAAACCTAAAGACCCTACAACAGCACTACCTGAACAACCAAATATGGATGAAGCAGAAGAAAATTACCTAAAAAATAACTACAAGAGAATGTTTGAAACTCTAAAAGAGGAAATGAGAAATTCCCTTAAGGAAATGGAAGAAAAGACAAGCAAAAAATTGGAAGACATCAGCAATCATAAAAGAACCCCCTCCCCCCCAAAAAAGAAAGAAAGAAACCAAACAAATAAAAGAAGCTATTCAGGATTTGAAAACTAAAATAGAGGCAATAAAGAAAACACAAACTGAAGGAATTATAGAAAAGGAATCATGAGAAAATGATCAGGAACCACAAACGCAAACATGATCAGCAGAATAAAAGAGATGGAAGAGAGAATCTCAAGTGCTGAAGATACAATAGAGAAAATAGATTCATCAGCTAAAGAAAACATTAACTCTAACAAGAGCTTAACCCAAAATATCCAGGAAATATGGGACACCATGAAAAGGCCAAATCTAATAATAATAGATATAGAAGAAGGAGAAGTTCAACTCAAAAGCACAGAAAATGTATTTAACAAAATTATAGAAGAAAACTTTCCCAACCTAAAAAAAGAAATGCCTATAAAGATACAAGAAGCTTACAGAATACCAAATAGACTGGATCCAAATAAAAAGTCCTCTCGCCACATAATAATCAAAACACTAAACATAGAGAGTAAAGAAAGAATATTAAGAGCTGCAAAGGAAAAAGGCCAAGTAACATATAAAGGCAGATCTATCAGAATTACACCTGACTTCTCATTGGAAACAATAAAAGCCAGAAGGTCATGGTCAAGTGTTATGCAGCCATTAAGAGACTACGGATGCCAGCCCAGACTACTATACCCAGCAAAACTGTCGATCACCATAGAAGGACAAAACAAATCTAGATTTAACCAATACCTAGCCATAAACCCAGTCCCACACAAAATACTAGAAGGAAATCTCCAACCCAAGGAAGATGGCTACACCAACAAAAACCCAGACAATTGATGATCTCATAGCAGCAAATTCCAAAGAAGGAAAAAATGCACAAATTAACATCACCAACAATAGAAACTAAATTAACAGGAGAGAGCAATCACTGGTCATTAATATCCCTTAATGTACATGGACTCAACTCACCTATGAAAAGGCACAGGCTAACAGACTGGATAAGAAAACAGAATCCATCCTTCTTCTGCATAAAAGAAATACACCTCAACCTCAAGACAGATATCACCTCAGAGCAAAGGGTTGGGAAAAAATACACCAATCAAATGGACCTAAGAAACAAGTGGGTGCAGCTATCCTAATATCTAACAAAATAGACTTCAAGCTAAAGTCAGTCAAAAGAGACAAAGAAGGAAATTTCATATTAGTCACAGGAAAAACCCATCAAGGGGAAATTTCAGTATTGAACATCTATGCCCCAAATACAAGGGCACCCTCATATATGAAAGAAACACTTCTAAAGCTTAAATCATAAACCCACACACTAATAGTGGAAGACTTCAACAGTCCCCTCTCACCACTGGACAAGTCAATCAGACAAAAAATGAACAGAGAAATAAGAGAACTAACAGATGTTATGACTCAAATGGAATTAACAGACATCTATAGAATATTCCATCCAATAAGAAAAGAATATACCTTCTTCTCAGCATTTCATGGAACCTTCTCAAAAATTGACCACATACTCGGTAACAAAACAAACCTCAACAAATACAAAAAAAAATTGGAATAACCCAATGTACCTTATCAGATCACCATGGTATAAAACTAGAAGTCAACAGCAATACTAATGCCAGAAAACCCACAAACACATGGAAATTAAACAATGCTCACCTGAATCATCAATGGGTCAAGGAAGAAATAAAGGGAGAAATTAAAGACTTCCTAAAATTCAATGAAATTGACCACACAACATACCCAAATTTATGGGACACAATGAAAGTAGTGTTAAGAGGAAAGTTCATAGCAGTAAACGCTTCCATAAAGAAGCTGGAAAAAAATCCCACACTAGTGAATTAACAGAACATTTGAAAATTTTAGAACAAAAAGAAGCAAACTCACCTAAGAGAACTAGACAGCAGGAAATATTCAAAGTGAGAGCTGAAATCAACAAAATAGAAACAAAGAAAACAATACAAAGAATCAATGAGACAAAGAGTTGGTTCTTCGAAAAAAATCAACAAAATAGACAAACCTTTATCCAACCTAACCAAAAGGCAGAGAAAGAATATCCAAATTAACAAAATCAGAAATGAAAAGGGGGACATAACAACAGACATGGAGCAAATACAGAGAATCATCAGGTCATATTTTGAAAACCTTTACTCCACAAAATTAGAAAACTTAAAGGAAATGGACAACTTTCTGAATAAATATCACTTACCAAAATTAAATCAAGATCAGATAAAGAAATTAAACAGACCTATAACTACTGAAGAAATAGACACAGTCATCAAAAGTCTCCCAACCAAAAAAAAAGCCCAGGACTAGATGGTTTCAGCTCAGAATTCTACAAGATTTTTAAAGAAGAACTAATACCAATACTCCTCAAATTATTCCACACAATAGAAACAGAGAGAACATTGCCAAACTCTTTTTATGAGGCTACAATTACCCTGATATCCAAACCATAGAAAGACATTGCTAAGAAAGAGAATTACAGATCAATCTCACTCATAAATATTGATGCAAATATACTAAATAAAATACTGGCAAATTGAATCCAAGAACACATCAGAACCATCATCCACCAGATCAATTCTGCTTCATCCCACAGATGCAAGGATGGTTCAACATATGAAAATCTGTCAACGTAATCCACCATATAATGAAGCTGAAAAATAAAACCCACAAGATCATCTCATTAGATGCTGAAAAAGCATTTGACAAAATACAACATCCCTTCATGATAAAGGTCTTGGAGAGAGTAGGGATACAAGGAACATACCTAAACATAAAGGCAATATACAGCAAGCCAATAGCCAACATCAAACTAAATGGAGAGAAATTCCCAGCGATTCCACTGAAAACAGGAACAAGATAATGTTGTCAACTCTCTCCATACTATCTATTCAATATATTTTTTAAGGTCCTAACTAGATCAATAAGACACCAAAAGGAGATCAAGGGAATACAATTCAGAAAAGAAGAATTCAAACTCTCTGTGTTTGCTGATGATATGATAGTTTACATAAGCAAAGCCAAAAATTCTACCAAGGAACATCTACAACTCATAAACACTTTCAGCAATGTAGCATGATACAAAATTAACTCAAAAAAAATCAGTAGCCTTCCTGTACACAGACGATAAAAGGGCTGGGAAAGAAATCAGAGAATCAACACCCTTCACACTAGCCACAAATAGCATGAAATATCTCAGAGTAACTCTAACTAAACATGTGAAGACTTGTATGATGAGAACTTTAAATCTTTGAAGAAAGAAATTGAACAAGACACCAGAAAGTGGAAAGATCTCCCATGCTCTTGGGTAGGCAGAATTAACATAGTAAAAATGGCAATCTTACCAAAAGCAATATACAAATTCAACACAATGCCCATCAAAAATCCCAGACTTTCAAAGACCTCGAAAGAATGGTACTCAACTTCATATGGAAAAGCAAAAGACCCAGGATAGCCAAAACAATCCTGTACAATAAAAGAACTTCTAGAAGCATCACAATCCCTGACTTCAAACTCTATTATAGAGCTATGGTACTGAAAACAGCATGGTATTGGCATAAGTCCAGATAGGAGGACCAATGGAACTGAATAGAAGACCCGAATATCAATCCACACACCTACGAACACCTGATTTTTGACAAAGAAGCAAAAAATATCAAATGGAAAAAAGAAAGCATATTTAACAAGTGGTGCTGGCATAACTGGATATCAACATGTAGAAGAATCAAAATAGACCCATATCTATCACTATACACAAAATTCAAATCCAAATGGATCAAAGACCTCAACATAAAGCCAGTCACCTGAACCTTATAGAAGAGAAAGTGGGAAGTACACTTGAAAGCATTGGTATAGGAGACCACTTCTTAAATATAACCCCAGCAGCACAGACACTGAGAGAAACAATTAATAAATGGGACCTCCTGAAAATGAAAAGCTTCTGTAAAGCAAAGGACACAGTCAACAAGATAAAATGACAGCCTACAGAATGGGAAAATATCTTCACTAACCCCACATTGGACAGAGGTCTGATCTCCAAACTATACAAAGAACCCAAGAAATTGGACACCAAAAGAACACACAATCCAATAAGAAAAGAGAGTACAGACCTAAACAGAGAACTCTCAACAGAGGAATCTAAAATGGCTGAAAGACACTTAAGGAAATGTTCAACATCCTTAGTCATCAGAGAAATGCAAATCAAAACAACTCTGAGATTACATCTTACACTAGTAAGAATGGCCAAGATCAAAAACACTGATGACAACTTATGCTGGAGAGGTTGTGAGGAAAAGGGAACACTCCTGCATTGCTGGTGGGAATGCAAGCTGGTACAACCCCTTTGGATGACAATGTGGTGATTTCTCAGAAAATTAGGAAACAACCTTCCTCAAGACCCAGTAATACCACTTTTTGGTATATATCCAAAGCATGCTCAATTGTGCCAAAAGGACATGTGCTCAACTATGTTTATAGCAGCTTTGTTTGTTATAGCCAGAACCTGGAAACAATCTAAATGCCCCTTGACCAAAGAATGGATAAGGAAAATGTGGTGCATTTACACAATGGAGTACTGCTCAGCAGAAAAAAATAATGCCATCTTGAATTTTGCAGGAAAATGGATGGAGCTAGAAAACATTATTTTGAGTGAGATAACCCAGACACAGAAAGACAATTATCACATGTACTCACTCATAGGTGGTTTTTAAACATAAAGCAAAGAAAACCAGCCTACAAATCACAATCCCAGAGAACCTAGACAACAATGTGGACACTCAGAGAGACTTACATAGATCTAATCTACATAGGAAGTAGAAAAAGACAAGATTTCCTGAGTAAATTGGGAGCCTGGGGATGTAGGGGTAGGGCTGAAAGGGCAGGGGAGAAGCACGGAGGGGAGCAGAGAAAAATATAGAACTCAATAAAAATCAATAGAAAAATGAAAAAAAGGAAATGGCTTGGCTAGATCATAAGAGGATGGTAACTACAATTATCTAACTTTCAACCCCATCAAAGGCCTGAGAAAGGAGATAATATTACTTGAGTAGGCAGGAAGTGCAATCAAGCAGCTTCCAAAATGTGAAGTAGATGATAGAGACAATGGTGCTATGGGAGCTCCTTCAGCCAATAGCCTTTAAGATACCAGCCCACTTGGGCGTGGTCTCTTATACAATAAATGCAGCTGTAAAGCATGTGCTTGCCCTCTTACTTCCAGCTGCTAGATTTGGTTGCTTTTCCCCATTCATGCAGAGGACTGTGATCTGTGAGTCTACCCCTAAATAAATAACCCTTTATTATATGTAATTCTGAACTAGTGTGGGATAATTTTGTAACTTTTCTCATCATGTGGTGCCCAATGTTGGGCCCAGTCCACCCTTTTTGGGATCAATTTGCCAGCTGCATGGCGTATTGGGCACTGACTCTCCTGTCTGCAGCTCTAACTGACACTCAGATGCAGCAGGGTGCTGCTCAGCTCTCCCTGGCTAGAGACCCACATGCTGGCCCACATGCTGCTGCCTGCAGGCCCAGCAGCGCACACAGTCTGCAACTAGCACTGATGGAAAACTTTGGGTTTTCTTTTTATCCTTCACCCAACTCTCAGAATCATTTGATTACCTTAATGACTGCTTTTAATTTGTTAAACAAAGCATATTTTTTAGTACCTAAGTAAGTAACACATGCTATTCACTGCTGCTAGCATCTCTGGGCCACAGGCTGTATCCCTCCTTCAGTACCATTTGAGAATCCCAAGGTCAAAAAGAAGCAGTTCCAATAATCAGTGTTCTTGTTTGAGGTTCATTTACTTCCCGCGTTTTTGTTTTATGTAATAGTAGGATAAAAAAGTGGAGCTTCTAAAACTGTTCCCTCAACTGCCTCACCCCCCAAAAAAGGGAAAGAAAAGTTAGTGCTAGTTTGCAAAGACAATGAAGTTTATGGCAGTGTTAGAAGGTCTTTCTGCCCAATGTAGAAAGTGAGGTGGGGCAGTACAGGATAAAGAAAGGCTGGAGGTTTAACCAACGTAGCTTCCAGATAACTAGGAGGGAGAATGGAGACTAAATGAGGCTTTGATGACAAGCCTAAGAATGTGTGGGTGACACTAGAATACACTATGTTTGTGAATGGCCATGTCTATGTGTGTGTGTGTTTGTGTGTGCTTGTGTGTGTGTATAAATGTGTGAGTGCCTATGTATATGTGTATGCTTGTGTGTATGCATTTGTGTGTGCATGTACATGTATGCGCATGTGCATGTGTGTGCATATATGCATGTGAATGCATGTGTTCACATGTGTGTATTATGTATGATATTTGTGTACAGAGCTGCAGGAGTAGCAAGGAGGTGCTTTAAGTCAGGAAGCAGTCAGAGGAAGTTATGCTGTTGAATGGTATAGGTGGTCTCTGGATCTTTTCAACAGTTTTAAAATTTGTAGAACAAAGTTTGAGAATTACTCATCTCATCTAGGCCCTATTTTGGATGTAAAGTTATTCCAGACATTTGTTGAGGTAATTTGAAAATAAAGGACAAGTTCCCTATGCACAGAATGTACCAAGTATAATGTTTGAACACAATTCATATGTAATATGTCTTAGCCAGTGTGTGATTATTATATTTTAAGACTATTTCTATTACTAAGTATCTTGGAAGTGAAAGTGTCAAGCAATGTTTTGGGTGGCACATACCTGTAATCCCATGAGTTAGAGGCAGGAGGATGAGGAATTCAGGGACACACTTGGTTATACAGTGAACTTTAGGTCAACCTGAGGTACAAAATCTCATTTCAAAAACAAGCCAGCAAAGAACATAGAACATGGCAAAAATAAAGCAAACAAAATAGGATGAACAAAACAAAGGGGCATGAATTTGTTGTGAGAGAATTCTGACTCCAACTATCTTGTTAAATGTACTCTTTGGCAAACAAGTATGGAGGGCATGGGTCTAGTGAGCCCCAAGAGCCCAGCAGTGGAGCCATCATGCTACGTCGTGTCTTCTCTGCTTCTTTCAGTGGTTTGTCTCCATTTGCTCAGGATCTATTTGTTCAGTGTCATGACTCTCAAAACTTGTCACCCAAGGCATTCCCCATTCACAACTACTTATGGGAGGGTGTGCATATTGGGGCACACTCCTGTAATATCAGCTTTGGGAGGCTCAGACTGGGGGATAGAAGAGTTCAAAAGCTTAAGGGCAGCTGGGGATACATAAAAAGAGCCTGTGTCAACAAAACAAAACAAACTAACACAAAACAAAAACAAGGCAGTCTAAGGGCTGGACTTGGATAGGGCATGAGGTCAGGTCCCTTTTTATGTCCTGGAAGAAATGGAGGCTATGACTTATAATCTTGACAGAATTTTGTGTTGAGAGAGTAGCATGCTTTTATTTAAGTAAAATATTAATATTATTCATTCAGCTAATGATGTCTTCCTTCCACGAACACCCTCGTTATAACACTTACTGGTCTTCTATTTCCTACATCTATAATCTTAGTTATTAATATAGAATGGATAATCTAATTGACATCATTGAGAGTAAAAGCCATCAGTTCCCACACTTCTGTAGCCTCTGCTCCTTTTTAGGGAAATTTGAAAATGCACCAAGTATTGACGTAGTTGGATCCTTTCTGACAAGGGATGGATTAATCTTAATAATAACCAATAATAGTACTAGAGTTTGCATACCCTAAATCATGTGAATTTAGTTTTTTATGGCAAACTTAGTTTAATAATTTGTTCAGTATAAGCAACATTAAGAGGGGATTAAGGGGAGCTCTGGGTGAGTTATTTAAATGCTGGCTGGGGGAAAATTAGTTTCCCTCTTTATATATATATTCTTTCTGGGAAGGGTACTCTTGAATTTATTTCCAGCACTCTCAAGTCCAGCCTGGTCTAATAGTGAGTTTCAGGCCAGCCAAGATGCACACACTGAGACCTTGTCTCAAAAACAAAGTAAAACTCTTTACAGAACACTAAAAATATTAGATTTTGGAAAATGGGTGTTTCTACAATGCACACATTACCTTTTCAAGGTAATTTTCAAAAGTGCTTCTACTAGTTTTTCATACATTGGTGGCTATCCAGTTTCTTTCTCAGCACAACTGAGCATGGTTGATGACCTTCTCCACTGTAAATTAACGTAGAATGTTAGTTAAACCAAAGGAACAGAACTTAACCTGCTGAAAGTGTTGATTTATGAGCCTTCTGCCCACATTTCTTACAAACTGTGGTATCCTCCCTCCTGTTGGGTTTTCCAACTTTGAAGTTTATAGGAAATCACCAATGATGGTAGCTCCCTATGCTCGACCAATCCTATCTGAAACATCTCCCCTGGAGGTAACCGAGAGCAGTCTTTATTTACTAGCATGGATTATATAAACATTTGTTCCATTCACAAGTAGCACATTAAAGCCTAATGAGAGAGAGAGAGAGAGAAAGAGAGAGAGAAAGAGAGGTGAAACCCTGAACTTTCTGCCTTCTCTGTCTAGACAGAGCCTTGTTAGTGTTTGTCTGCTCATGTGGGTACTCACGCTGGTAATATTAATCGCTGGGAAATGAGCCAAGGAAAGACAACCCTATCTACCAATTAAATTTACCGAACTTACAGGGTGGTTTATAAAGTCAACATGCTGGGCAAGGTTTACATCTGACCAGGGAAATTATTGTTTTCTGATCCCTGGTTGGCTGTCAGCCACCTCAAACACAAGACAGATGTTGGCTTTCCTAGGGTCAGGGTTATCGCGGGGTGGGATGGATAGTCATTGGTGCTGGGGTCTGCTACTTTTCATTTGCTAGTGAAAAGTACTGTTTCGGAATGACTTGGGGGTGGAGGTGGGGAGTTCCTCAGAGCTGCATAGGACTCAGTACCAGCATCCTAGAGACAGACTTCTCAGACTCAGGGCTGTTGTCAGTTCACTTTGTTGGATCTGAGGACAAAGGCTTCCATTATCTCAAAGGGCAAGGGTGACTGCCATCTCATAAAGATAATGATGATCAACACAACAAGGTATCACTCTGATGTATTGGCTTCTTATCAGGCATCAAGGAAAACCTGTGGGGGAGCTAAAAACAAAGTATTTGAAGGAATAAAGAGGTCCTTTGTTGTTTTTTGAAGCAGGAAGTTTTTTTTTTATTAATGTTTAAGGTAGAATAAGTACCTAAACCAAGTCTCTGAAATTGAGACATATTTCTGCTTTTGCTCCACATCAAATTCATGTAGACTGTGCATGGGGATTCCTATTGCTTTGTGTTTGTCTTTGGGGACAGTTTATCTTCCATTAGGTGCTAAGAAAACTAGTCATGTACCCTGGACCAGATCCAGGCCTGGAAGAATTGTGTCAATGGCCTGGAAGCACAGTGAGGGAGGCTCCAACTGTAGGATCCCAGATCTACACTAAGGAACTGTAGAGACATCATCTGACCCCAGGCAGCCTGGGGAGAAGCTGGGTACAGCAAGTGAATGAAACCTTCAGTGAGCTTCTGAGAGAGGGTCACACACAGCATCTCACTAGGCTAGGAATATATAGCTAGGGCAATATAATTTATTCTGGGAATTGCATATTAAATTGTACTCTAGATACCAGGTTATATTTGGTGGTTCACTAGAAAATAGTATGCTATTTATCTATTTAAGGGTAAAAATCTCCAAGATTGCTTTTTAAGCCTGTAATCGTCCATGAAAAATAAACAGATATTTCCTTCCTTCCTTGAATGCTCTTTTTCTTCAGTTCATCCTAGAATGCTCTTATAGGTTCTGGGGCAAGCCGTGTCTAGCCTTCAGATGTTTCCCCCATTGCTGGCGCTTCCTCTCTTTACCTTGTTCCTTTGAAACCTTGAGCTCCACAGACTTCGCCTCATTTTAACTTCTTTGGTGATTTCTAGGTTGGATCTCAGTAAAAGGAGGGCTCCCCAGGCAGGGAGCCTCATCTGTCTGAGTGTGTGGTCATTTTGGGTTAGGCCTCCTTTCCCACAAGCTCCCTCCAAGCACCCTCCTGCCTTCCTCCTTCAGACCTTTTGTTGTTTGCCAAGCTACGCACCCTTCCTTCTCTTGGGAAGTCCCCTTTGCTCCACCCATAATCAGTTTTCAATAACTCAGGGCCTTTCACCTCTGACCTTCTCCAGCTGGAGTTTTTCAGCTTAGCTAGTGTTGTTTTATTGAAGGCGCGTGCCCTTAGGGAATTTTTGTACTATCTCTTCCATTTATCAGCTGTGGTATTTTGGAGCTATTGAGTTGCCTCTTTTCTTACTGTACCTTGTGGCAGCTGTGAGGATCCAACAGAGGAGCTTTCCCTCTGTAAACTGGACTTCTTATTCCAGGGCTGTGTGCAGGTGAAAGATCCCCCCCCCCGCCCAGTGGGGAGACTCTCACTCAAGTCTCGGGATAATACAACCCCCCAAGAACTCACGAGAGACCATCCTTGCTGCAATCATACGAGGTTTATTGACAGGAACCAGTGCTGGGGTCAAGACTCTCATATCCCACGCAGGGGTAGGGGAGTTCGACCCTGAGTAGCTGGGAGAAGGGGTATTTAAGGGAAGAAACCACAGCCCAAAGCGGGTAGGGAGGGCATCATTGGAAAAT
Organism: Ondatra zibethicus; assembly: GCA_004026605.1. Lineage (NCBI taxonomy): Eukaryota > Metazoa > Chordata > Mammalia > Rodentia > Cricetidae > Ondatra > Ondatra zibethicus. The sequence continues at coordinate 74,320 of PVIU01005318.1, read as the reverse complement.
TCTGAAAATACCAGTGATCACTGGAAAATTCTGAAAGTACCAGTGATAATCACAAGGGGGTAACTCCTCGTTTCTCAAGATTATTCTCAAGATTATAATCTAACTTTATGGTGAGCTAGTTCCTGGAACAGAGCCACTGAACCAGCTAACCTAGATTTTTGGCTCTATTTTTCCTGCTAGAGGGGTCTGGATTTATCCAGGTCTTTCACAGGCTCTGTCTACTCTACAGAGACTGAAGCAGAAGAGCTGGAGAAGCGTGGCTGTCCTGGGGGAATCTGCAGGGAGAGCCACTCAAGGTTCTCCCCTTCACGTTCTCTCTCACAAAGCAACTACAACACTGTACTGACAGTAGAATGACTCACTAGATCACAGGAATGCCAGGCAGCTGAGACATCAGCTTGGAATCCCAGGTCTCAGATTTTCATCATCAAAATCATTCTGTGTGGAAACTTTTCTTTCTGGAAGTCGTGTGACTAAGACAGCTTCTTTGCCTGAAAGCATTGTCTGGGGCAGTAGCCTGCTAGGTTTTGCTTTCTTCCTTCATTATCTTTTTTTCCCCTACTGATGGAAAAATTTAGCTACTCTGTCTGACCTGAGGATTAGATTCTGGATTTCAAACAGGCTGTAGGAGGGTCTTCTCCCTGGGAGGGGAGGATAAGGAACTGGGATTTCTGAGGTTGGGAAAGAGTGTCTGCTTTTATCTTGGGGCCATGGTTTAGCAGGGGTGACATCATTATCTGAGGATCACACAGCTGGCTAGCAGTCTATAGATCTGCCTGGCGTTAGTCAGAGCGAGACAAGAGTCAAACTCCCTGTAGACAGTGAGGGCAGGGTCCATGGTGGATCATTAGTCTTATAACGTACATGACCACTCCTCTGCTGGGACATATAATCACTTCTACAGTGAGATTGAGGAAGCATGCATCAGGGTGTGTGGACCGCTTTCTGTGTGACCTGTGATGTGCTCAAAAATGGCCAGTCTAGAGCTGGAGATGGTTCAGTGGGTAGGATTACTTACTTTAACAGAGGACCTGAGATCTTCTGTAGATGACCTGAGTAAGGTTCCCTATACCTGTTGGCTCACCATCTCCTGTAACCTCAGTTCCAGGGGATTCAACACCTTCTTCTGGTCTCTGTGGGCACTGCACACATGTACATATACCTCAACACATACACACACACATACACACATACACACACACACACACACACACACACACTTAAAAAAATAAGAGCAATTTCATTAAAGATTACCCAAGTCTCCGTCTACTCCCCCACTGTGCAGGGTGGCGTATCTGTTTTCCTCCCCTGGAACTCGGCCCCATTAGGAGCTCTTTCCCACTTCTTCTTAATAAACCTACATTTGCTCTGCTCAGTCTTTGTCTAAGTTTTCTTATTCCCCTCAGATGTAAGACAACACCTTTGAAAGCTACGGGGTGGCTTTGGTGATCACTGGTCTTCCTACACCCTAGCTCCCCAAATTAAGCTCACCAAGTCCAAGAAAGTTTCCTACACTCTGGAAACAGCAACAGCAGCAGCAACAATAACAACAAATAAATAAAAGCCAGAACCAAGTCAGACCAGCGGCCTCTTCAATATTCATGCTGTCCCCACTGTTATCATTCATAAAACGGGGGGACTCCTGGCTGGGCCGGGGGGGCGATGTGGGTCACCTGAGGCAGGTGGGAATGCAGTGGATGGGAGACAGATAGATACGCCATGCAAATAGAGTTTGGGTATAGAGTTTATTTAGCGGGTATTGGGAACAGTATAAGAATAAGGGGTTATGGAGGAGATGGGAGAAGGGGAGAGAGAGAAGGGGACAGAGAAAGAGGAAAGAGAGAGGAAAGAGAGAGGAAAGAAGGGGGAAGGGGAAAAAAGAGAGGGGGCCGAAGCTGCCTTTCCAGAAGAAGGGCAGACAGTAAGAGAGAGAAGGCTGGAGAGGAGGCAAGAGAGCCACTTGCCTCAGTGGAAGAGGGTGGGGGAGTTTGGGAGTGGACGGGGCTTGTCTCTTAAAGGGACAGGATACCCAGGTAACAGACCAGGCCAGTAGATTACAACATTCACTATACACCCAACGGCCAAGTTCTGTTTTGTGTACATCTATCTTTTCTTTTACAATAATTCCAGCTGTGTTTATGAACCCTTTCTGTTTAATCATAGCACCCAATCATTGTTTTGCACAATTCTTTATATTATTATGGCTTAAAATGACCATATTCATATTTTCCCACTAGGGCTAAGCCATTTGAAGCCATCTAATTTGAGAGTTAGATTTCTTAATATCCTTTTAGTCCTCTTTCAAAGGAGTGGGTGAGAAACAACAGGCTTGAGATTCATCAGAGGCACAATCAAAGTTTACTATAAAGAAGAATAAATTTACAGCAAATTGCCAAACTAAAATGGTCAGAGAAGGACATCTCATAGGATGTTGTGAAGAAATAGTAATTGAAATAAGGATAGATTTGCAAAATGGATATCAAATTCTGGGAAATAAATAAAAAGGAATGACATGTTTTTGATGAGATAATTTCTGAGTATAATGAAATACAATAGAATGTTTCTTAATTTTGTAATAAAGTTTCGTTCCTCTATATGGAATATTTCTGGCAAAATAAGTTCAGATTAGGTTGTAAATTGTACCAGAAAACAAATCTATAGGAAAACATTAAAAGAGAAAAGATTGTCTTTGATTATATTTCGCAACAAACTTTAATTACATCAGAGTCTTCAAACTTGAAATTGATGATAATTTGGTTATACCTGGAATAAACTTTGGTATATATGCAAAGTATGTATTTAATGCAGTGCATACATTTTAATACATAATAATCTTTGCACATATATAAAAATCATCTATAACATGGCAACATATTTGACTCATTAAAAAGCTTATTTTTAACTAAATGATTATATACTACTTATGTATTTTCTTCATTAATATAGCTCATGTAAATGAATTGCAGTTGAAATTACTAAAACATATTTTTAAAATGCAGCAATGAGACTGCCACTGATTTGTATGGATAAATGAGGAAGTCTTTGCTAAGTCAAATACTTCCTAAGGTTTGCCATTTGCAAACTACTGTGGCAAGTAAGAGATCAACATAAAATGTATGCAGGGAAACCTTTAAATAATGCTGAAGTAACAAGAAAAATTGCAGTTGTGAACATTGCCAAATGAAATTAGCAGATGAGGGTTGAAGACTGAGTGGATGGAATTCATTCAGTGGCTTCATGGAGAACAGCTTTGAATTCATCCGTGAACATCACAAATGCGGTGAGGGAGAATAGTGCAGCATGCTGACCACTTTGGCAGTCTTTTAGTAGACCATTTTAGCAGGAATTAAGATTTCCATAGGGGAGAAGGTAATGTGGGCTGTAATGTGGAACACTTTGATTGTTAGCCTAATAAATTTGATCAATGAAGTTATTGAAAGCTTCAACAGACATTTTCATCAGATGTTTTCTCTACCTCCTCCCAAAGTACACTGATTATCAGTTACTGGTAAGAGATGCTGTGTTACATCTCACGAGAAATAACAATCAAAAACAACAACCCCAAACCAATGAATCTTTAATCTTTATTGTGTTTATATATGCATATGGTTTGATTGGCAAATATGTATATATAAATGACTACTGAATAGGTTAGAATATGGTGGGGTTATAATAAAAGTGTAAGATAGTTACCAGGATAAAGCAGGGAAAAAGGAAATTAACCCCAGCTGAGAGGATCAAGGATTCTCAGAAATAAGCAGACATTTAAGTTGGTCTCTGAAAGATTAACACCACCTTCTCTCTGCAAGAGCACTCTTTTTAAATAGGATAATCAGGGGCACAAGAATAGAACATTCTAGAACAAATTAAAGACTTGGAAAATAATTTAATTGTCTAGAACTGATGATGTTTAATAGGGAAGAGAGAGAGGTAGGACTAGAAATATAAAATGAGGCTTTAACGTAGAATGGCCTTAATGCTAACTTACGAAGCTGGAGAACTTGGAGTTCTCAAAAATTACCTCAAGGAATTTGTGTCCTAATAATCAATACTCATGTGGCAATGTTAGGAATGATAGGTTGAGGGTTTAGAGGTCAGTGAGTGGGAAGCATTGGAAGCATTGGAGTGAGGGAGTTACAGGTAGGAAGAGTTTTGGGAACTGTCACAGAAGCGCTGTGGGTCTGTGATTAGAACTCCGTTCTTAATTGGCCTCTCATCAGTCTATACTTTCCATATGGCCAGTGGGAATGCTAAATAGAAACAGACTTCAGAAGCTTTGCAGGGAATAATAGATAGGAGTCAATGAGTGGCTACATTTGGGGATCAAGGCGAAGGAGAAATTAAGGATAATTTTGTGATTTAAGTCTTTAGCTAAATAATAATGTCTGTCTTAAAATTAAATAAAACATGGAAAAAACAGAATAGAAGAGTTTATCTTGATTGCCTGGAAAATAGTGCATTCAGATCCAAGATTGCAGGATGGCAGATCAAGCATGGTTATTTACTGGTCTTCCATCTCGAATCCCACTGAAGTAACAGTAAAACTGTCTAGAAATTTCTAACAAGTGGGAAAGAAAGAGGCATAGATAATCAACAGATGGGAGTTTATTGAATTTCTGAAAACAGGGAAATGTGACTAGGATATAGTCTGGAAGATGTGTGACAGCAATGGGCATATAGGGACCAGCTGGCAGAAGTAGCATGCTCAATCCAAGTGGTAAAGTTTGTCTCTGCAATTCAATGGATGTAGTACCTTCCCTTACTTCCATTTGAAGGGTTTCTAGGGGTCTCCAAAGAGCTCAAAGCTCCTATAGCCATGGTGAATCTTTTCTAGCTTGGAGAAAACTGTCCCGATGAAAAAAAAATCTTTTCTGATATATTGTCCCAGCTGTGAAAGAGTTTGGCTGCTCTCTGAAGAGCTTAATCTGTCTAGAGATAACCAGAGAACCACTATTCCCATAGGACAGTCAGAATGCCCAATGGACATTCAGAGCTCTCCCATCCCATAATCCTTCCGACAACTACATGACTCCTGGTAATTCTCACCATTCAGTGAAAGGATCTACCCCAAAACAGCAGAGAAGAAATGAATAAATATGTTAAATATAGTTTGACCTTTGAGATTGTAGGAAGCATGAAAGAACTTTAAAATTTCTACCCATTAGTTCTGACAGTGACTTATGATATGTTTTTCCATCCTTAAAACATGATAAGCAAATAAGCAAAATTAAAATGTTATAAGATGCCACTTGTTGGTTCCCGGCTGCTCAGCCCCAAAATAGTCACACAAAAACCATATTATTTAAATCACTGCTTGGCCCATTAGCTCTAGGTTCTTATTTGCTAACTCTTAGACATCTTAGTTTAACCCATCTTCATTAATCTGTGCATCACCATGAGGTAGTGGCCTACCAGCAAAGTTTCAGTGAATCTGTCTCTGGCGGCAGCTCTGTGGCTTCCCTCTGACTCTGGCCTTCTTTCTCCCAGCACTCAGTTTAGTTTTCCCTGCCTAGCTAAGTTCTGCCCTATCAACAGGCCAAGGCAGTTTTTTTATTCACCTATGGCATTCACAGCATACAGAGGGGAATCCCACATCATTAAAATTTATTTTTAGTAATTTACATTATACATAATAAATTAATTATATGTAGTGTATCTCCCAATTCTCATCAGAAAAGATTTTATTCTCAGTAGATGGTGATTAACACATAAAACTACAACTGGCCAAAGCAGAGAATATAAGAGACTAGAGAACACTCAGCCCTAAATAAAACATGTATACCACATCGCTTCCTCCAAAGGCTCAGAGATGAGGGACGAAAAGGTATAAGAGACAGATGCAGTGAATACCTGCCCCCCCAACACCAGTAAAAGTATGTTTGTTTTATAAGGGAACAACCAAGATAAACAGTCTTTTCTCTTTGTTCTCCACCACACCAACTACAAAAAGTACAGAAAGTCCTGGTGGTCTCAATACAAACAAAACAGTCTGGACACAGCAGGCAGCTGCACACTCATGGTGGTTGAGACAATATATATGCACAAGACCTGTGTAAGCACATGCAAGACCAAATACTAACACGGAGGGTGGAGTTGGTCCTGAAGTCTTTTAAGAATTTAAGAAGTTACATATGAATTCTAAAAAGCAAAGCAGCAAGACTATCATGTAAAACTAAGTTAACAAAATATAAGAAGGCAAGATATATATGCTTAGAAGATCTAATACCAGTTTCATAGGCAGCCTCAAATCTGGAAAGCTGAGTGAACAGGGGCAAGGATTTACCCAAATAATTGAAGAAACTTTCCAGGGAGAATTGAAGCTTAAGAGAGTTCTTCAAAGGCTGTAAAGATTAATCACACAGAGACATATTCTTAATGAGAATTCAGGACACTTGGGGTACAGTTATGATCCCAGTACGTCTCCAGAAAAGGAAAATTTCCTTTGTAGAATGCCTAACAAGACTTACACTGGGCCTATAAGCATTCTTGCTGGGTATTAGAACATGGCTAAACAGTTCTTTCAAAATCATAAGGGAAAGTTAATGTGGGATTTCCCTCTGTATGCTGTGATTATCACTGATTAATAAAGATACCGCTTTGGATCTATAGCAGGGCAAAACAGAGGTAGGTGGGGAAAGCTAAACTGAATGCTGGGAGAAAGAAGGCAGAGTCAGTGAGATGCCATGTAGCTGCTGCTGGACAGATGAGCCAGAACCTTGCCACAGCCACATGGCAATGCACAGATTAATAGATTTGGGTTAATTGTGGCCTCCAACAACTGAAAGTCATTTTGATGCAAAACTTACAGGTTTAATCTATCAATCAGGAATTAATATAGAATAGGGAAATTTTTATTTATGCAAGGATTAAAAATCACCTTCCATTTAAGCTCCTGCAGACATCTTTCAATAAAACACCTCCTAAGCTTCCCCAACAGCACCATTAATTAGGAACCAAGTACCCAAAAGCCTGAGACCACAGAGGCCATCCCATTTAAGCCACCATAGTAAATACGTTTCATTGTTACTGCAAGGGAAAAACAAGATAATTCCCCTTTCTCTTTACCCTCAACTAAATGCAAAAGTACGAAAAAGTCCAGGTCTAAAGAGAAACCAAAACTATGAGAATTAGCCTGGTCAAAAGGCTCAATGGTTAAGAGCACTTGCAACCCCATCAGAAGCCTGAAGTTCACTTCCCAACATTAACATCAGGTATCTTACAACCAGTTGCAATTCTAGATTGAAGGGATAGTATGCCCTCTTCTTGATTCTGAGAGCACCCACACTGCAAGCTGTCCTCAATATCAGCCCCGGGAGGAGGGGTAGACTTGTGGGCCCTACAGTAGATAAGGAAGGCTAAACCATCACATTTCCTGTCTTTGTCGTAAAGAACATGGGGCTCATCAACATGCCATAAATGCTGTTTATTTTTTTGTATATTTGAATCAAGATATATATATATATATATATTTCAAACATTAAAAATTATGTTCCTATACAGAGTACACATTGTTAAAAGTTTAGATAACTAAATTTAAAAGAAAGGAGGAGGAAAAGGAAAGCAAAAAGAAAATATGTCAATAGTTACATCACTTGATTCAATGGGAAGTAATGGTACCATGTCTAAAGATGGCAGAAGATGTATCTTAGTTGATAGACACACTGCTTAGCACACATGAAGCCCAGAGTTTGATTCCTATGACCCACAGAACTGTATCTGATGGTACACACTTATTATCCCAGGACTCAGGAAGTAGAGGCAGTAAGATAAGAAGTTCAAGGTTATCTTTGACTATATTTCAAGTTCACTGGTAGCCTGGGATGCATGAAACCATGTCTCAAATAATTTTTTTAATCAAATTGATTGATAGAGTAATGGCCAAGACTTTAAAATGTCATGTGCTACAAACAATAATTAATAACAGTTACATAAAGTGAATGAGGAAAAATTAAATAAAGTAAATGCTCACTCTGTATAATGTTGTCTTTAATAGGTCTAAACAATATAAACAATCAAAGAAATAAAGCAGAATAGCTAGAAGTGCTTATATGTACAGAACTGATGGCGTGGGTCATTAATTAAGGTAATATATAGTGCCTTTGATTTAACACGAAACAACCAAAAACTGAAAAAAAAAATACTGAAGCTATTCAATGATGTATAAAAACTACCAGAGCAAACAAACAAATAAAAGAGAAACGAACAGATAAACAGATGCAGGACTGGGGAAATGGGTCGGTGTGGAAGAACACGCTGCAGTCACAAGGTCCAATACAGCAAGTCAGATGTTTTTGCCTCCAACCCAGTTCTGAGCACTTAGAGGAGCCAGGGCACGAGAGACAGGAGGTGGCTTGCTAGTTTCCTGCCTAGCTGACAAAGCTCAATTTCTGGCCTTAGGGACCACAAATGACTTTTGTCTTCTAGGTATGTGCACAGGCTTCTCCATACTTGGGCACAGAAACTCACACAGATATATGCGCACATATGCACTATCAATCAACCCCTTGAGCAATCGGTCTTTAGAAAGAGAAAACAAAGAAAAGCATACATCTATAACCTGAACTCTGCCTACTTTACTGGGTGCCCACAGAGTGGTAGGGGAACTGTTCCAGACAGGGGCACCAGAGAGGGAACCTGAGAATTAATTCAAAAGCCAGAACTCTGGACAAAGACAGTTTGAGAAGTGGCCACTTTAGAAAGTGTAGCATTGTGGGGCATTTTCACACGACTGCAGCAGCTTTCAGATCAGACTTCAAAGGCTTTCTTTTTTTCTGATTGTAAATCAATGGATGCTCAAAGTCTTGCACACCTTTAATCACCGCACTCAGGCAGAAGTAGGTGAGTTCAAGGTCAGCCTGGTCTACAAGACCTAGTTTCAGGACAGTTAGGGCTGTTGCACAGAGAAACCCTGACTCGAAAAACAAAACAAAAAACAAAAAACAAAAAAAAAAAGAAAAAGAAAAATGGATATTCATTTAGAAAGTTAGAAAATCCTGGAGAAGTACAAACAACCTCCACCAAATACCCACCAGGGGCACCTCACCACCTTAATATTTGTCTTCTTTTCTGGATATGCCAAAGGGGACAGGTCTCCTTTTGCCTTTGTCACCATATAACTTACCAGTACACGACAAAGCAGTATTTAAGCAGGGAAAGAACCTTTGTTTTCTCATGGTGTCTTGAGCATCTGCCCAACTGTCCCGGATGTGGGCAAGAACTCCTGCCATGCACCCATCACTATTCTTGCTGTTGTAAGAATAATTGACCAAGGAAGACTCAAGTATTACTATCTCAACTGTGATTTTGTAAAATTAAATGCTTTAGGTTAGTGTAAGAGGGCTAGAGAGATGAATCAGTAGGTACAATGAGGTTGCCTTGCAAACATGATGACCTGAGTTGGATCCCTTGAAGTGGAAGGACAGAATGGACTTTGGAATGTTGTCCTCGGATCTTCACACACTCACCTTGGCATGCATACACCATATACATACACCCACTGTAATAATATGTAAAAATATGTACAAATAGGTACAAAGTATGTACAAATAGGCAAAAAAAACCCCATATGTACAAATCATCCTTGGGAGACACAAAAATGCTGACTTCTAAAACTTTAAATGGCCAGAGATGGGTCTAAAATTGTCTGTTATCTAGGGACCTGCGATATAGGCATCACACCACACCTGGGAACTTGCTACAAATACCGAATTCCAGATTTGTTTACCAAGAATATGTTTTAGGAATCTCTTCAGGGAATTCAGGAAACACTTGGTTAGGTGATCTTATAATTGTTCTGGGGCTATTTTTTAAATTTTAGTCTTTGTTCAAGCATGCACTGTATGTTGGGCATGTGAGCATATTTCCGTCCCATACTCCCTGTTTCCACCCCCATCAGGGCTCAGGCTATTGTTCTGCAAGTGATTATCTTGGTCTTAACTGAAGCAGTCACTCAGAAGCAGCAGGCCATAGTTTCTCACCACTATCTCTTCTTGCTTCTTCTTTGAGGCTTTGATGTCTCCATAACATTCAGGACGATGTTATCCATAACCTTTTCATGTTCATCTTGTGTCAGGATGAAAGTAGGCAATCCTGCACACTTCAGAAGGATTTGCGAGTTGATGGGTAAGGCAGAAGGAGTGCCCGTTGCTCTGAGTCCTCCAGAGTTCACCAATGTGGAATATTTTGAACAATGTGCCTTGGTCAAAATCAGATGCCTCAATGATGAGTGACATTTGCAAAACTTTGTGATTTTTTGTGTGCTGCATGTAGCAAGTGAGCCAGATGGGTTCCAGCAACAAGAGCAAACGAACTATGAGCAAACACAGCTCAAGTTCAATGCCGAGGGTTTTGAGTAGCCCAGGGCCCATGGACACATCCCAGGCACGACCTTTGGGAACTCTGAATTTTTCGAGGAAGGGTCACACATGCTAGGAAATGTTTTAGTGGGACGAATGATTTTAAACTATAAAATAAAACTCTCGAAATGCTTTGATCTCGTTTTTATTTTTTTCTTTTTTGGGTACAAACTTGTATTTTCTTTCCATATTTTACTTCCTTTGAAATTTTATTGAAAACATTCTGGAATGTGTGTGAATGTGTACGTGCATGCTAGCATGCGCGCATGTGTGTGTGTGCATATATGAGTGCATGTGTGTCTGTGAGTGTGTGTGTGTGTGAATGTTGTGCTTTCATCATTGCTGGGGAAAGTCCATGAGGTTCATCCTGCCCAATAATTTGAGAATTCCCATTATTCCCAAAGCATTTTTCATGGGAAAGAACTGTAGACATTATTGGAGTATGGTGGAGTCTGGCTTAACACATGGTCACTCCCTGACTGGTGTGCATGTGGGTACTTTGTTTGTTTTGGGGTCTAGCCAAGTCTGAGCCATGTCTGTCGGCTTCGGGCTGTCTGTACTCTGACTGGTCAGTGCTGGCAGATAATCTTCTAGTCATCTTTTTATCTCCTGGGGAATCTTGGGCTTCATTTGGTTCCTGCCTTTTATATACCCATCTGGCTTTTTTTCTCTTTTATTTTGAAACATCTGTTTGAATCTTATACAGCTGTCTTCATGACCATTGGTCTTTAGAGGCATGTTTCTCTTCTTTGTGGAATCAGGGTGCACATTAACCTTTGAGAATGAAGATAGAAGGAGTTGGTTGTAAGCATTAGGTGATCCCTTTCATGCCCTGAGACTGTTCAGATCCCAGATTTCTTTGTCTCACTGCACAGTACTTGCTAAGAATGCTGTCTTGAAGAACAAAGTGTTTCTACCTTGCAGATGCCCATGGTTTCTGAATATAATGTACATTTTTTGTTTTGTTTTGGTTTTACCAGACAGGGTTTCTCTGCAGTGGCCTGGCTGTTCTGGAACTCACTCTTTAGGCCAGGCTGGCCTCAAACTCAGAGATCTGTCTGCCTCTTCCCCGGGTGTGCTGGGATCAAAGGAGTGGGCCACCAGTGCTTGGTGTTAATGTAGATTCTTTGACTAAATTTGCATGGATAAAGATCAGACCAATGAGTTAAACATTAGATTAGTTTTTCAGTGGATTGTTTGTCTTTGCACAGTCTATACTTTTATTATTAAGAACTATCTCTTTGATTTTCCCTAACTTGCCTTAATAATTTCATTGAAGAATTAATTTAAATGATGATAATTTTAATTTAGAGAGTTTGTCTTTTGTTTATTTGGTTTTACCATCAGTGGCTAAATTGATCAACCTCAGAGTTTTCTTTAAAGCATGATTCTACACAAGGGCCATTGTGGAACTTCTGATATACTGAGCATGTTTGTTATGGTGGCCATGCTGAAGGCTACTGTACTAAATTCATTTGTTAAAAGTCTTCAAATTACACACTTAAAATCACTAGTTTTGATGACTATAAGTGACCTTAATAAAGTTGACTAGACTGAACAATGCTAAGAAAAACCATCCAAATCTGAGCATCTTGGCATTGCTAGTCTTCAAACCACTCAAAATTATTTTCTGTCCTGTGCATTGTGGGTGTTATCATCTTGGTACCAGTACAAACTGTGGGCCACAGGTGATTGGTTCTCAAGGTCTAGATGACATCCCCGGAGTTTTGCTCAATTGTCTTAGAGAAATGGGTGTAGATCCTCATGAGCTTGTTCTTGCTGGTTGCTAGGAGATTGTCAGAGTCAGAGGAACAACTCCTCACCGATCAGATGCTGTATTTGAGTGAATTGATTCAGGCAAGGATTGTTCAGTAGCTCCTGTGTTCCGGTGGATAGGCTTGGTTTGCATTTTCCAGCCCTAATTTGCAAATCCATGGCCTCAGTTTATCTTCAGGAATCAAAATTGTCTGATTTTGTGTTTCTCACTTTTTTTTTGAGTGAAAAATGACCAACAAAGAACAGGAAACAGAAAAGTGAATCTTTTCGAATCTTTTCACCCTTGTCTCATGAGCTTGTGCATGTGGGGGTGTCACTTTGAACTTTTTGTGTAAATTTTATTTCTGGAATGAGACTGAAAGGTCCTTAAAGGAGGGTTCAAACTAAGGAACAAGCCCATGTAGTGTCAGGGTTCTCGCTTAGGCACCTCTGTGACTCTATGGGAGCATTTTTCACACTTGACTAAATGAGCTCCTTGTTTTAAAACCTTGTGAAATCACTTGTAAGTGGTTCAACTGTATTTTTGTCTTCATTTATTCTTAGTACACAGAACTTAGCTTAGTAAGATATTTAATAGTCTTACTGATAAAGCAGGTTTGTTAACACAGATGATGCTAAAAGAACCCCCAATCCCAAATATTTATCTTCTGTTCTGCAGATGCACTTGAAATTGCTTCTTCAGACTTCATGCTTTGATCTTACAATTACACTGTGACCCATTTAAGACATGCTATCTGAGGGGAAGCTTTTACTAGCAAGCTAACACAGCTGGGTTCAGTTTGGGGCAGCGTTTCTCCAACGTTTTGATGACAATTCATTTTAAGAAAAACATTTACCCAGACTAGGAAAAGTATCTAGTACACGTATGCTGACACACGTGTGTTCAGAAACCACAGCATTCCTACCCTTGACTTCAGTCACCACTGTCATTACTACTGTGCTGTGGCACGCTGTAGTTTCCTGATATATTCTGGTACTCCTTTTAAAAAATCAAGGTTGTCCCCACCCGCTTTATTGGTTTTGAGACTTAACTAGTGCAATTGGTGAACTGCTTTGATTTTTTTGATGGACCCATTTCCATTCTTACACATCTGTCTTTAGTGAGGATTAAGATTGAAAAAATTAAGAATTCTGAGATCTTGAGAAATAGAGGTTAAATGCTTGCTGCTCTTGACGTGGTTTTGTTCTCAGCACTCATCTGGAGGCTCACAGCTGTCTGGGATTGCAGTCCTAAGGGATCCTACCTCCTTCTACGGCCTCTGTAGACACTGTACACATGGGGTGCACACACATGCATGGAGGCAACACATAAAATAAAAATAAACAAATCTTTAAAAGTTAATTCTTAAATACAAGTGTAGACATTGAATATTGTCAGGAACAACAGTCAGCAAGAAGCCCCTAGGTATGTGGATCAGAGGAGAGGACCATTCTGAGGTGGGCTATAAGAAGAGGTATGGTGTGGAAGGTCCTTCTGTCTATGTGTTGCTTTTATTGGTTAATGAATAAAGAAATTGGCTTGGCCTATAGCATGGGAGGAGGAAGGCGGAGTTAGAGAGAAGCTGTGGAGTCACCAGAGACAGACGCTGGGAACTTTACTGGGTAAGCCACAGCCACGTCGCAATATACAGATTAATAGAAATGGGTTAAAGTAATATAAGAGTTAGCCAATAAGAAGCTAAAACTAATGGACCAAGCACTGATTTAATTAATACAGCTTCTAACCTAGCCAGATGGGCTGGGAACCAACAAGCGGCCTCCTTCCTACAGAGGTATAACAAACACTGCCCTACATTTTGGTTGCATCTTTAGTCCACTGTACATCTGTCTATCCAGGGAGGTCAGGGATGCTTTCAGAGAAGGACTGTACATTATTTAGCTCTTCTATTTTCACTACCAAGCAAAGTTCAGTACACAACAAATATGTGCTATTACTATGTCTAGGTAAAATTAGCAACTTATATCTGAGAAGCACTTATGATATACGATACATGCATGTGTAGTGGATGGTGTTGGTCAAATCCCTTTACCTGCCACGAGAATAGATTGTTAATTACAAAGTTACTCTCTTCTCTGTAAGTTAACACCCAGATCTTCTGGCCTCTCACTCCCTTAACCTTTTAACCAGAATATGAAAGTCCTTTCTCAAAATGAGATCAGCACTGTAATTTTATCTCTTTACCTAGCACTTGGCTTAAATGGCAAGAGATGTCCTCTTGGACTCCTCTGAGATGGACCTTGGCACAGCCTGGGTGTTTCCTTATGACTTGCATCACAAATGAAATGAGACCCTTTGGTTATTATGTCTCTACTCATTGTTACACAGAAGTTTAGGAATCCCCATTGGAGAGCAACCTTCAAAACAATTCAAAAGCCATATACTGGCTCCGTCTCAACACTTATACTCATACTTCAACTTTCATTAAAAAGTGGCCCTCCCAAGATGACTTCACTAGATTGCCCTTCAAATATACTTGGCTGTTTTAACAATCAAATCACTGCTCAAAGAACAAAGGGTTGCCATACTAAGGGCTTTCAAGAGAATGGGAAACAGGCGTCTAAGCAATGGTGGGCACAGCTTCCCAAGATGAAAACTCCTTCCATCTTCCCTTTCCAGTAATTGAGGTCTCCAGACGAAAAACCCACCCGGGCAAGTGGCCCACAGTCGACTCATCAGTAACAGCGTGGTTATGGGTCAGAGACAAGGTCTCACCTGCAGCAGTTCCTTTCCAGAGAGACCAACTCAGGTGGAGCTAAGACTTCCTACTCTGCAGAAAAGAGTTTCAGCGTGAGGCAGAGTTGGAGTTTATTAAGAACAGATTACACAATAGAAAGTAGTGCTCAGAGAAAAGATAGGACAAGCTCAGCATATGTGACTTCTTCAGAGAGGAGAATACGTTAGTGTCTTTATGGAGGCCATAGGTACTGTTTTTGGTGGCTTCTGTATCTGTACTTCCAAGGACTGTCAAGAAACTCAAATCATCACCGAGTGGTTCCCAATGAAGTAAAACCGTAGGCCATGAGGGTTGCAAAGAAAGTTAGTATATTTTCACTGTCAATGAAGGTTGAGTCTTATTTTTGAGATTCCCAGAAACTATCTGAAAAAGATATAATGCCAAACTTGAAGTCATATAGGCTCAGACATTGTCCTTACTTGAACATTACCCTATAGAAAGTAGGCATGTCTCTATGTTAACAATTCTTACAACAAATTTTAGAATTTGCTAGAATTCTTGATTCTGAGCTGGTGAGAGGCTTCAAGACTCCTTCCCCTTTCCCACTCATTTAATTTCTAGTCTTTCTTCTCTGCCTCAGTATTATCATAATTCTTTAAGATAAAAGTAATATGATTCCCATTGTAAAGATGACTAGATGCAGCTTAGATGGGTAAAAAACACATTTTGCATCACATGGCTGGAAAATAGAAATAAAGTTTGATAGTCACAGTGTGCTTAACCACTGTGCTGCTGTGTTTCTTGTATTAACCTCCATCAGGAAATAACCAAGTACTCTATACTGTGAGCAACATTGAAAAGAATGCCCTCTTCTCTGGCTCTTACAGTCCCCCTCTCCCTTAATTTGTCCTAATTTTTGGGTGTACAGACCAGAAGACGGGCAGAACTTCTTTTGAATAATGTCCTTTGGAGATGGCAGAGACGTTACACACATGAGCTCTCAATAACCAAAATTACTGGCATAAGACCTGCACAAAAATCATACTTGTCAGTATTCCAGCAGGGATGGGAGAAAGGCTCACAGATTCCAACCCCTGGCTGAGGAACTGTAGAGAATTGATGGCTGCTGAGGAAGGGAGAGTTTCTTTCAGGGAGAACTTCCCTGGTAGGTTGCCTATGCCCCAGTGGTCAGCCTCATGCTTACATGCCTACAGATAACCCTAACTGGATCCAACAGGTTAAGTATAGGTGGTGGGGGTGCACATGCCTTTAATCCCAGTGCTCAGGAGGAGGTAGAGGCTGGTGAATCTCTGTGAGTTCAAGGCCAGCCTGGTCTACAGAGGGAGTTCCAGGAAGGCCAGGACTGTTAACACAGAGAAACTCTGCCTCCAAAAAGCAAGCAAGCAAACAAACAAACAAAAAATAAAGGAGGAATACATTTGAGAGGGGAATATGGGAGGGACAGAGGAGGAGTTGGAGGATGGAGTGAGGGGGTGGATAACCAAAATGCATTGTAATTATGTATGAAATTCTCAAAAAAATGTAAAAAGGCCAAAAACCCTACATGTACTAAGCATATTCAGTGTGGTCATAGTGAATGCAGTGTAGTTATGGAACAGCCATCCACAGATATCAGGGAGCCCAGAGCTAACAAAGATGCCAGAAAAAGCCAGAAGATGCTATTTTCAAAAAGGGCAGAATTCTAACTTACTGCTCACAAATGTGTCCCTCATTTCTCTGTAGCTTAGGAACTATTAACCTCAGAATGAACAAACAACTTACTGCAAATTGGATTCTAGCCACAGTTACAAGTCGGTTTTTTTTTTTAATCAAATGTCTGTAGATTAGTCAAGGTCAATGAACTACTGAGAATATATAAATCCCATTTATCATAAAGGTAGTTTTATCTTTAAAATGAATCTCTGTTGCTGCATTGATAAGAAAGAATCTGGGCTTTTCTCTACCTGCCTTTAAACTGTGGAATGAACTAATAAATATTCATAACTATATTATATGTGCCAAAATTTTAAATAATCTCATAAGCCATTGTGTAACAAGGGCAGCAACAACATCTTCCATGGCAAACACCTATTGAGAATATCACCGTGTCTTCTGCCAGCCAGGCACATGCTTAACTCTGCAGATATGAGTTGTATCATTCATGAGTCATACTGCTTCAGTGTGATTCTCACCCTACTGCTGTGTGACTTTGATTTTCTTCACTCCTGTTTCCTTGCCTGTGAATGACTCTCTACGAGAATTGCTCCAAGGAGTAAACAGGCAATGCTGTGAATTGGTCGGACTGTGCCGTCTGGGGATAGGTTCCGTAGATACAGAGCCTAAGTTGGGACTTATAAAATTGAAGGAGTGGTAAGGGAAGCAGGAAGATTCTGGGAATCTCAACTGAGACTAGGTTTACCCTGATCCAATAGGGACACTTAGCAATGCCACAACTACAGCAGACATCTGTAATGTACAGGATGATCCCTTATAACAAGGAATTATCCACTTAAATGCCAATACTTGCTGAGCACCCTACCTTCCCTTGCACCCCTAGGAAAGATGTGGAAAATATCACAGGTAGAGGTGCGGAAGGAGTGGCTGTGTCTCACACAGAGTGCACAGCACAAAAAAGACTGTCAAAGGACCAAGTTGGAACAATTCAAAGATCTTCATTGCCTTTACTATGTGATTCTCATACCAGGCAAGATTTCATCCTGCAAATTAGCATCAGTGTTTCCTTGATCAGAAGAGGTTAACTGTATAAAGAAGAAGAGCTGAGGGGAGGAAAATAAGAACCAAAACGTGGCCTGGTCATCTCAAAGCAAAGTGACATGACTTGAAAGGTGTGGACTTGTTAATCAGTATTCCATCATTTATGCTTTTCACAGCATCTTCATCCATTCCTCTGTCGGTGAGGTACCCAGGATGGTTCTATAACTTGACTGTTGAGGGTTGTGTTGGGATAAGAATGGGTGTGTAGGTATCTCTATTGTGTGCTGACTTTGTATGTATGATCAAGAGTGATATAGCTGGATTGTGTGATCAGTATGTATGCTCAGGAACTATATAGCCAGATCACGTGATCTGTGTGTATGATCAGGAGCTATATAGTCAGATCATGTGATCAGAGGTTAGTTGTGCTAGAGTGTTCTGTGCAAATTCCATGCTGATTTTCAGAGTGACTGCAGTACTTTACACTCCATGGGCAGTGCACAAGAGTTCCTTTGCCTTGCTTTCTTGCCAGCTCTTATTATTTTTCTGTGTTCTTGGTGATAGCCATCCTGACAGCACTGGTATAGAAATTCAATATAGTTTTGATTTTACATTTCCCTGATGGCTAAATATATTGAACCTTTTTATATACTTATTATATTTGTACTTTTTTTTTTTGGTTTTTTGAGATTGGGTTTCTCTGTAGCTTTGGATTCTGCCCTGTAGACTAGGCTGGTCTTGAACTCACAGAGATCCACCTATTTCTGCCTCCCAAATGCTGGGGTTAAAGGCATGCGCCACCACTGCCTGGCCCGTTATTTGTACTTTTTAAGAGAAGTTTCTGTTCAGTTTACTTATCTATTTAGTAATTATATCATTTGATATTTAAAAGTTGATTTTGGTCCTTTATCAAAGAACAGCTGGAAGAATTTTTAGTCCATCCCATAGCCTGTACCTATGGTGTTAGTCATTTCCTGTTATGCCAAAAGCTTTCAATTTGATGCAATTATCATTTATCAATTCTTACTATTATTTCTTGAGTTACTGGGGTTCTTTCAGGAAGTTGTTGCATACGTTCATGTCTTAAAATGTTTCCCATGTCTTGCAGCCAAAGTGTGTGGTGTCTTCAGGAATAGGGCCTCACCATAGTAAGTTTTCAATAAGGAAACTTCCTGTCTGCTGCTCAGCTATTATAGTGCCAGAAGGTGCTGTGTAGGGAGCTGTGGGGGAGAAAGACTTCAGTGGTCTTACTCAGTGCTAGATAATACACGCTGAAATGCTGAGCTTCCTGACAAGGTGTGCAATAGCGGCATAACTTATGGGGTAACCAGCCCTTCTGGTCAGATTTGAAGCCTCCTTCACAGGAAGGAATTTCATGCCTTGTCTTGGAATCTAGTCAAAAGCCAGTGGCTGGTGAGGCTACAGGCCCTAGGGTAGAACCTACAATTATTTTGCCAAATGATGTCGCATCGAATTGCCTTCTAAATATTTATGTGTTCTTTCAGTTAAGTTTCTTCTGTTGTGATGAAGACCGTGACAAGAAAGCAGATTGAGAAAGAAAGGGCTTATCTGGCTTACACTTCTGCAGCCATCATCTGAGGGTGATTAGGGCTGGAGCTCAAGGCAGGATTAGTGTATGAGTGCTTGTTCAACATGGTCTCCAGGTGAGGCCAAAGTCCACGGGGACATTCTCATTCGGCAAGGACCAGTATTGGGACATCACAGAGTGTTGCTGGGACCGTGTGGCCTGTTCTCTTCTCTCTCTTAAAATCGCTGATTCTCTTGGTGGTTTTAGTGTCGTTTTGTCAGTCATGCATGGGACAGATGTGATCATTTCTAGAAACCCCATTTTTCTTGAATATTTCCTCCCAAAATTCTTTGGAAACTGATGCTTCTCAGGTTTCTTGTCTGGGATGCCAGCTGTCACTTCAGACCCTGGGAGCTGCTTTAATTCAGTCTTGAGAAGATTGGAGGCAGATCACCCTTGTTTCTGTAAATATGTTTTGAATAAGATTATTGTTCTTGAAAATGTATGCCTATGTCAATCATCTTTTAGTTTTGTAAAGACAGGATATATCTGGTTCAATATTTGGCCAAGCCAGCAAAATGATAAATGTTGTATTTGGTCTAAAGATATTTTGATATAAAAGTTGGGGGAAACATGTTTGAAATATTTGTTTTGCCAGAGAATGTTGGAGGATGGGGAAAACTTGGTTGTTAGTATGAAAAAACATGCTTGCTTTTGATGTATAAATAAAGACGACTGGAGCTATTTGGGACTGGCCATTTGTGTGAAACTCATCTGGTGGTCAGACAACTCATTTTTTCTTGCTGACACCCCTTCCCCTTCTCAGGACCTGAACCCAAGCCGTGGTGGGACCGTGGCAGAGGTCACTGCTTCATGGTGTGCTCGCTGTGGCTTACTCAGCCCCGTATCTCATACCGCCCAGGAGCAGCACGATGGGCCTTCTCTATCAGATGCCAATCAACAGCAGCATCTTATACCACCCAGGACCACCTGCCCAGGAGCAGCATGATGGGGCATCTCTATCAGATGCCAATCAACAGCAGCATCTTATACCACCCAGTGCCACCTGCCCAGGAGCAGCACGATGGGGCTTCTCTATCAGATGCCAATCAACAGCAGCATCTTATACCACCCAGGACTACCTGCTCAGAAGCGGCACTATCCTAGCAGACTGGGCCTTCTCCATCAGAAGACAATCAACAAAATGCCCTCCAGATTTTCCCACAGGTAATCTGATAGAAGCATTTTCTTAGTTGAGCATCCTCTTCCCACATAATTTTAAGGTGTATTAAGTTGACAAAAAAATAATCAGAACAAACAGAACCAACTAGGATGCGTGTGTACCCATAGACCTACGTCATTCTGAACTGTGGTCAGAGAAGTTTTTTTCTGCTGTGGGTAGCTGTCAATAAAGACATCACAACTGTTCAGAGTGTTCAACATGAGCGACTGAGTGCTCAGCCCTAATCAGAAGAGTTAATATTGACCCCAATCACCACTAAGGCTCAGGGAACATTGTAGAAGATGAGGCAGGAAGACATAAGAACTAAAGGATGGGGGTGAGTACTGTAAAATTCTGTCTTGTTGACATGACGTGGATATGACCATCACAAACTCACAGCAGCTGTGGTTTTCAAAACAAGACCTGTATGAGATCAAGTGATCCCCAAGTCTATTATAGACGAGGTAGATAGCCCCAGATGTCACCCCTTGCTGAGGAGCTGTTGGCGGTGGATAGTAATTTTTCAGGGGGTGGGGATGTGGCTACTGGCAGTTTTCCTATGCTCCAGTGGATGGTCCAACACCCATGCACATATGGGAAACACTGGGTCAGAAAGAAAGATAGAAAGTTGACAGGAGGGTAAGTTACGGGGGACACGAAAGGAGCCAGATGGAGAAAATAGGGGATAGATGAGCTCATATTTCATTGTGTTCATGCATGGAATTCTCAAAAATAAGAAACCTTTAAAATGTCTCCTATGCCTTCTTTGATGATTTCGAAGTTTCAAATCTTACATTCAGCTTCTCAATCCGTTTTTAGTCTGTTTTTTTTTTTTTGTTGTTTTTTGTTTTTTTTTTTGGTATGGGGTGTGAGGTAGGGATTCAGTCTTCCACATGTGAATACCCAGTTTCTCCATAGCATTTTTTAAAGAGGCTAACAATTTGTCTATGTGTATTTTGGTTCTTTTGTCAGGAGTCAGCATCAGTAACCACATGGCTTTATTTCTGTGCCCTCTGCTCTACTTGGCACTTCTGCTTTCGTGGCAGCGCTAGGCTATTTTCTCGTCATAATGCCTGCATCGTTCTTTTTGCTCAGGGTTGCTTGGCTCTTCAAACACTCTCATACTTCCACGGGAAACACAGGATTGCTTCCCCCTGTTTCTGGGAAGAATATCATCATAATTTTGGGATGAGAACTGTATTGCACTTGTAGATCATTTTCGATAATATGGCCATTTTCACAATATTGATTCGGCCACTCTGCGAGCGTGGGGTGCATTTCCAGTTTCTGGTGTCATAGCTTTCTACTTCAATGCTTTGTAATTTTCAGTGTTGGAATCTTTCACTTCTTTGGTTGTGTTGTTCTTATGTGTGTCTTGTTGCTATTGTTGGGGTTATTGTAAATGAGACTTTTTCCTGATTTCTTTTTCAGTAAGTTAGTTATTGACGGATAGAAAAGCTACTGATTTTTGTATGTTGAAGATTTTGTCCTGTGCTTCTGCCTTTATTTTCCTTTTCTAATTGCTCATTTCTGTGTTCTTTGTCCCCACTGGCTTCATAGAGGCAACTAGGCAGCTTAGGTGACAGAGGGTGCCAGGTTATTCTGAATCTACGCATTGACTCTCTGGGCAAACTTCTTCATCACAGCCTCTTCCTCAACTGATCTGTGATCTTCCCATAAATCAACGTGTTTTAAGTTAATTAAGGTGAAAACCGAAGCACAGAAACAACCCTAGAGAATTCTCTGGGCAGAGGGAAGGGTGATCAAGAAGCAGCAGCTATTTTGACATTGTACTACATTCAGTAACATTATTGGCCTCTGCTCACTAGCTGCCAGGGCCGCTGGTTGTTTACAAACTTTTACACAATAAAACAGCATGCTAATGCTAAGTGGGGCAAGAGTGCAATGTAATTCTCCAAGCACTCGTTGAGTGAGACCTGTGTTTCTGTCAGCTCTTTCCCTTATATATGAATTTCTTTGTTGTGTGTGGGGACAGGGTGAAAGAGAGAAATCATTTCACAGAAACCCTACCATTTGGAAATACTTGACCTATGCGGGTTCAGTTATTTTCTGAGAGTTTACGGTTGGAATGAAGATCATAACTTGAATTGTGAATATCCAAAAGAAAGAGAAGCAAAGACATGTGAGCAGAAACACTTTGCCACCTCTTCCATTTGTGTGTAATTCCTGTCCCTGATGTAATTACGCTTTTTGTTTTCTCAGTCAGGTCTTAAACCACTTATATAGTGGAAAGTAGGTTTACTTTAATGAGGTCTCCTGAACAGGTATCTAGACTCTTGATAAACATTGACTAAGGGAAAGTATATATTCCTAAGGAGCTTCCTCAGGGCTTGGTCTTTTCTGTGAGAAATGAACTTTTCTGGAGTTGAAGCAGTGGTCCTTTGAATTGGGATGTTTTCCTGCCAGGTTTTAACACAATGACATTGATTAGCTGCCAGACTAATTGCTTGCCACCACCAGCCTTGTTTTGTAGGCAAACTGGGCCCAGGGGTACCATAACAGCACACGCTGAGGCAACTTTCCAACCTGCTCAGAAACCTTCCGCCTCCAAGGAATGAAGAAAGTGACCTTTCGGTGAACAAATGTTCTTTCACCTCCAGTGTTGAGAAGCTGTTAACACTGGGCCCACAACGGCGACATGATTGATGCTGGGCTCTCCTCTTTTCTGTGGCAGAGCGTCTACTCTTTCCCTTGGAGCTGTGAGCTTTTTATATTGTTTTCCTTTGATAAAGTAGCTGGATTGCCCATAAATCTGAATGCACTTTTTAATGACTTGGTAGTTGCTGGAGGAGTGTTCTGCTGAGCTTTTCTTCCACTGGCTTTCTTCACAAGCCAGTCCTGCTTATGAACAGAGCCTCCTGCTAGCAATCTGAAGAAAAGGTTTCTGACCAATCTTTCTTGCTTAGGCCTTAACTTGTTTAAGGCAAATAAGAATGTCCTTATTGAGCCTGCTAAAGAAAAGGTAGAAATGTAAATTCTTTCTTTCAACAAATTGCAAAGGATTTTTATTTTTATATATTTTATTTTTATTTTTTTTAATGGAAGAACATCAGAAAGGATGTAAAAGTTGCAACCAAATTCTGGGATTTTTTTTTTTAATTTTCAGTAGGAAAGGTGAATTTTTCTCAAAGCTCACCATTGCAATAAGGAGACCTAGGAAGAGTGATTGTACGCACAAGCTGTAGAGTAGGTGTGTGACTTGTGTGACTTTGGCAATACACTCATTCTGATGGTGCCTTAGCTGCCCTTCCTGTAAAATAGAAATAATGATAGCACTCACCACATAGGGTTCTGGGAAGAGAAGTGGGTTAATACAATGGCTATTTTATTTTTTCACAAAATAATTTATCTGTTGGTAGGAGCAATCTGGGCTGATTAGAAAATAAATATTTATATGTACTTATATACATATATGTCTGTGTGTATACATCTTAGTTACGGTTTCTACAGCCATAATAAATACCATGACTGAAAGCAGCTTGGGAAAGAGAGGATTTATTTAATCTTACGGCTTTCAGGCTGCACTCCACCGCTGAGGAAAGTCAGGGCAAAAACCTGGAGCAGGAATCAAAGCAAAGGCCCCAGAGAAATGCCATTTACTGGATTGCTCCTATTGGCTTCCTCAGTTTGATTTCTTATGCCATATAAGTCTACCTGCCCAGGGACAGTACCACTTACTGACATCAACCATTAATGAAGAAAATACACAGCAGACTACAAGCCAAATAGATGGCAGCATTGTCTCTGTAGCCCAAATTCTAATTGGTCTTAATAAATAAAACCTGGAGTCAGATATTAGAGGGTGAAAACTGAAGGATCAGAGAAGCAGTACGGCCAGCCGCTAGAGAGACCTTTACCTCTACCAATGCTGTCCTGTCCCCAGACTGTCTCTTCAGACTGCATCCTCAGACTGTTCTGTCTCTACCAAACCTCAGACTACAGTGAGCTCATGTCTCTTCCTGCTTTATATTCCTCCTCCACCCAGCCTTGTCTACACCTCCCTAGAACTATGATTGAAGGCGAGGGATCCCAAGTGCTTGGATCACCTTTGTGTGAGCGCTGTTTCTCTTTTAGATAGAGTCAATCTTGTGTAGGCTAGGGTGGCCTTGAACTAACAGAGATCCGTCTGCCTCTGTCTCCCGAGTCCTGGGATTAAAGGTGTGTGCCACAACTGCCTGACCTCTAGTGATTTAGCTCTGCACTCTGATCTTCAGGCAAACTTTATTTGTTAAAACACAAGCAAAATATCACTACATTCTCAACTGAAGTTTCCTCTTCCTAAAACCCTACCTTGTGTTAAGTTAACTAAGCAAGACAAGCTTCCTGCCCCCTCCCCCACCCCAGTGTGTTTTGTTGCTCTCTCTTTCCCCAGGCTGAGCTTGAACTTGTAATCCTTTTGGGTCAACCTCATGAGTGCTAGGATTAGAGAATTCTTTGACCTTTACTCTACTTAATGTGATAATTTACAGGTTTCCTGTGGAAGTATTGCCCCCCCCCGAATTTTAGCTGTTCCAGTAAGTGTAATGGAAAGTAGAGCCCCCGTGGCATGACTTTCCTTTGTATTTGTAGTGTTTGATGCTGCTGGTTAAGTGCATTTGAATGTGTTTACTAACCACTTGTGTGTTTTTGTGAGTAGACTTTGTAAAGCATTTTCTTGGTTTTCTTCCAGGGGTGGGGGACATCAGTTTCATAGGTGAGAATGTCCTGGGGTTTAGTGCCCATCTCACACGGTTATCCTCTTTCTACAGAATCTTTGAATTGCCAAGAGGAGGGATGTTTGCAGAACATACAGTCTCCAAATACTCCCTTAATAGGCACTCCTTAGAAGTTAAAATGAGACTATGTGATTCACTCTCCAATTTTCATTTTACCCTGCTTAGGATCATATTTATTTAATTAGGTGTGGTAAAATTATTGGATAAATTAAAAAATAAGCAAAAATCAAGAACTATTTTTCCTCTAAAAGGAGCTTTTAGAAAAATGTGCTAATTACTTGCGAGTTTTCTTAGTTACAAAACACATGTCATGTAATAAATATAAAAGAAAGAGTAACATGAAGTTTAAATGCTTGCCCAATCTAATAAGCACATAAAGAGGCCTGCAGACCTCTGACCCTCAGGGTTAATTCTGGTTCTACCTTTGTAGTCTTTTCCAGAAGGAAATGTGTCCACCGTGCAGGAGACTTTATTGGAGTCGGCTGCTGCTACATAATCTAGTGATATCCTTTAAAGGTTAAGAGGTAGAACTGGGCTCATTAATTTAAGCACCAAATCTGTGTATTTATGTTCCTGTAGGACTCTCACTTAACTCGTGAGGATCAAATAATGAGCCAGGGCCACTATTATGGAAAGGAAGCAAGAGCTTCAGCTTCTTGAGTAAATAAATACGAGCTGTAGTTGCAAAGCCTTTTCCCATCTGTCTTCGGTGAAGTTGGGGGGCAGTTCTGAGAACCCCTTTCACCCTTTGTGTTGGGTCCTCGGGGGAACAGGTCACACTGAATGGCAGGTTTCCAATCCAGGTGGATTTCCTACACATTTTTGTTGTGTCTGTGTCCTGGTGTTGATGAGTCAGTTTTGCTTCATTCAGAGGCATTGCCCCTGTTTTGTACCTCTCTCCAAAGTCCTGTGTTGAGATCTTACTCTGCATTATCTCAGTAATGTTTGTATTTTCAGATAAGGTTTTAAGAAAGGCAGTTGTTTTTTATTAAGCCATTAGAGTAAATGCCAATCTCACGACTAGTGTCCTTATAAGAGGACCTCTGGACGTAGCTACATCTGAGGACAGAAGTGAAGCAGGGTTATTCTCAGGGAAGATGAGTGTCTGCAAGGCAAGCAAGGAAGGATATTGGCTTTCAGAAGAAACCAATCCTGTCAATACCTTTAATCATGGAATTCCAGCCTCCAGGGCTGTGAGAAATGTATTTCTGCTTAAACAACCTTGTCTGTTATTTCTTGTGGGAATGCCAGCAAACATATATCCAATCCAGCTGCGAGGGACCTTGCCACTGGGGTTCACTCCACTGCTCTAGGGTGAAAATGAGCTGCTCAGATGCTGTTCAAAGGCTTGGACCACTGAGATCAATCACTTCCAGAAAAAATCCTCAACTTAATTAAAAATCAGATAATGATAATTTGTTGACAGTTTCATAATTCTAAATGTTTGGGTTGACATTCCTTATGTAAATATTACCTGTTATTTTTCCAAACTGGAAAGTCATATAAAGTGTATCTGTCATATTTTTTAACTTTTACAGCAAGAAACAAAAATCTTCCTTTAGATAATTAACCATGAACCTTCTTCATTCTTGGGAAAAATTATCAAACATGTTCCTGCCTCAATTTCCCCCTAAAATTGAACATCATAACAATGGCTGCATTTACAGAGGGTTTTGAGAAGCAAGAAAGATTTTTACTTTAGAAATGTTGAAACATGATGTTTATTAGAATAAATGCTTGAGACCACTGAAATCATATGGGTTTTCTAAAGATTTAACAACTCAGGGATAAATCTGTGTATGTGTACACACACACACACACACAGAGAGAGAGAGAGAGAGAGAGAGACAGAGAGAGAGAGAGACAGAGAGAGAGAGAGAGAGAGAGAGAGAGAGAGAGAGAGAGAGAGAGAGATTTGTGTTCATTTGATGCCAAGGAAAAGAAAAGTCTTCAAGACTAGAGTAGGAACAACTCTGGGAGCAGCGAGAGCTTCCTGCTTCTTTTAGGATTCTGTGGCTTGCCTTTCACAGAGAGTTTTACCCATTGTTAAGAGATACAGGCCTATCCTGTGCTTTCCATTTTGACTCCATCATTGTGGAAAGGGCAGTACTGAAGATTACCTTTGGCTTGCTCTGTTGTCCTTCCTTATCTTGTTTCCTGAAATTCTTCCTTTGATTAATGTGAAGTTAAGGGAAGGTCATCTTTCCAAAATCTATTGTAGTTGAGAGGTGCTTTAAGGAGTGCCCTACTTCCAGGACCCTGCTTACCGGCTATTCACAGTTCAAAGTTCATTACTTAGGAGAGATTACATTGTTTTGTCTGGTGTGTGAAGATAGTGAGACTAAGAGCCAGTCTGAGGGTCAGGACAATGCTGGAGCTGGCCTTCAACTTCCTTAAAAAGAAAACAAAAAGCTTGTCTTCCTATGTATAAGCCCTGCTATTGTGTCTCTTAGTAGCACAGGTCTCTCCTTTCCAATACCCAAGGAAACCAAACACAATGCTTATCAAAATGAATGCTCTAAGAATGTTTGTTCTGGTGAATGAGATGTTTGCTCTATGAATGAACAGGAGCCCTTCCTAGCCTGTTTTAGTTTCTTCTGCTTGGTGGAGGAAACGTAAAGAATAAAGTTAGCCTCATGTTATGAGAGCCTGGTAATGCATGAAACAATCCCACACCAGTTTGGAATTATTATTGATAAAAGGGTTATTTATTTGAGGGGAAAAAACTTAGAGAACACTGTCCTAGACAACAGCCTTCTACACGACCAGGAAAGGAGTCTAGTCCCCGGAACTGGAGTCCGAAGCAAGAGAGCGAGAGGAGGGCTGCCGCTGCTTTTTAAAGCGACACGCCCCAGTGGGCTGAAGGAGTGGAAGGAACTCCCGCAGCAGCCTGGCATATGGATCTGAATTAGAATGATCGAGAAAAGTAGAACAGGAAATTTCAGGGCTTCTTCCGGCTATGGACTGGGAGAGTATTGTCTCCAGGAAATGTGGGAGTATGCCATGAATAGATGGAAGCAGCTTCTCCACAGAATATGTCTGGCGACTCTATGGGACACAATAGTGACATATGTGTTATTGAGACCTCTTCAGAAGAATCATTGGATGCAATTTTAATCATTTCCTCTCTAATTTCAACTGTTGTTTTCTACTATAAAGAAAGACCACAGTAACCCAATGCTGTATTTGGGCTGATTTCGACCATTGCTGATAAATGATCCAAGTTTCTGTTTTCTTGTCAATTTTGCAGTGTTAATGTGTTCATGACTTTATATGGTTATTGCTTCAGCCTCTAACAGAGTGTCTTGTTCTCATTCCTGTGGTTGACAGAAGCAGAAGAGTTTCACTTTTGTAATCTACTGGAGAATTTTTATGATTTGATTTGTTTTAAATGTAAACTGATTCTTCTATTTTTCTTACAACTGAGAGACAATATTCAAATCTCTCTTTAAAGTATCACATGCATGAGTTATAATGATTAAAAACTGCTTACAGGAAGTTACCTACAAAATTTGGGTCTATGAGTTCAAGAGACTACCCTTGAGAAACTCGACTTGCAGAGGCACTCAGAGTTCTTGCTGTCCTCTTAGCATTCGGAGACAGGAAATTCCTGGACTGTGATGGCTAGGGGAGAGATGGTAGTGCTGTGTGATCCAGGGCAAGGGTGCGAGCATAAGAGAGTAGCCTAGGTGGAATGATTCATGGTCTGCAAATCGAATGCTCAGGAGCAAAATATAGTTACTCAACTAATGCTCAGAGCCCTGCTTCCTGCATCTCATTTTAAAGAAGAATCAAGATTCTTAGTCTCTCTTTTCATTTTGTATTTGGGAGAGGATGCTTGCGTCACTGGGAGTCCACTAAGATAGAAGTTTCAAGTCTTCCATTTTTCAAACATGTGGCCGGGGACAAGGCATTCAGCCTTCTCCATACCTCTTCTCTTTGTAGAGTGAGCACTGTAATAGCTGTCTTAATCTGCTTGAAAGCCTGTAGGACAATGACCAAACCAGCCAATGGAGATAAGGTGCAAAGGGTTGGGCAAATGTATTATTTCACTACATTGTGAATTTTCCTGCTTTCTTACACACACAATCCTGTTAATATATAAATATATAATAATATAAAATACTGATTATAGGGCTGACGAGATGTCTCAGTGGGTCTTGACACACACCGCCAAGCCTGACCACCTGTATTTGGCTCCTGAAGCTTATATAGTGGATAAGAGCACCCACTTCTACAGATTGACTTCAGATTTATACATGTATGTGCATATGCACAGATAGACACACAAAGTAAAGAAAAAAACCTGACCATATTATTAATTAAGCTACTATTAGAGAGGCCGAGCCCTAAGTGGATAGATGGATGGAGTGAGATTCATTGGCACAGGAACTGAACTTCATTCAACAACAGATTCTGAAGTGGTCTTTTTATCTCATACTGGAGGTTAAAATCCAGAAAGAAGGCAGCCTGGAATGAAACAAAAGTGACCAAAACCAAACTAGAAGCCACAAGTAAATGCTGAAACTCTTTCTGCCACCATGGTATGATGTGTGTGTGTATGTGTGTGTGTGTTTGTGTATGTGTGTGTGTTTCTCTATCTGTGTAAGATGATGATGATGCTTGTCAAAGAGAGGTCCTCAAATTGGTATCCAATGGAAGATCCAGGGGATAGTAGAGCATCTATAGGTCGACAGTAGGGTGTGCATGGGTTTCAAAAGCATATGTCTCTCTTTATGAAAAGAATAGCTCTAATGCTTCATTATTCTGTACTGTTGATCTCATGCATGCATGTCTCTCATGGTACACCTGGACGCAGGAACTGGGTAGGGAAGCTCCTTCTTTTGTGGGGACACTGCAGGAAGGACTTGTGGAAGCTTGTGTTTCTAGAGCAAGAAGACTTTTCCTATTTCTGTGATCTGCCTCTGACCTTTGAATGCTTGTAATTATTTTTCACTGAATAGCATATTCCTAACTCCTGGTTACTTGTGTGGTGAATAGGTGAATAGATGCTCAAAGGACCCTGAGCCTTCTTTTATCCCTTAACACACAGTGTATAGCTACTTGTTTTTAAGCCTCCCTTCCATGCTCAGGAAGCCACAGGGAGAGAGTAGTAGCAGACAACATGATGGAGGAAGAGAGGGTATCTGGGAACTCTGTCTACTAACCACACACATGAGACCCAGCACAAACTTCTGTAATGTGCTCTAGTTTCTCACTGGACTTTGCTTATAGAATACAGATCTAAACATGAATTTAAGAGAAAATTTGATGCTGAGCAAAAGTCCCAGGTCTGGGCATCTTTTGGAAGAGGTCCCCCTGGTGAAATTGCACTGTTTGCATGCCCATTAAAACAGCAGTGCGTGCAAGGAAGGGAACCCTGAGAAACACAGCTGCCTAGCTGAGCTGACACACTCAGAGGCATCACACTTGTCACATTAACCACCTACTCCATTGTTCACACTTAGCACACTGACTTAGACCCTCTCTAGGTTTTCCCCATAGGACCATGATTAGCATTAAAGCCTAGAAAACAGAGAGCTATGGATATCCTTGATGTGGGAGGTTCTTCTGTATATGTGTTGCTTTTATTGGTTAATCAATAAAGCTGCTTTGGCCTATGGCAGGGCAGAATATAGCCAGACTGGAAGAGATATATAGAGAGTGTAGGCAGAGTCAAAGAGATGCCATGTAGCTGCTAAAGGAGAAAGACTCCTTTAATAGAAATGGGTTAATTTAAGATGTAAGAATTAGCTAGGAATACCTCTAAACTATTGGCCAAACAGTGTTTCAATTAATACATTTCTGTGTGATTATTCAGGTCTGGGTGGCCAAGAACAAACGAGAAATCTCTCCTTACACATGCTTGGTTATTTTTCACAGAATTATGGTATTGCTGCCAGAACAAAGGCTTTCCATGTGATACCAATGAAAGCATTTTCACCTGTTCCAGCTCTTGGTAACAGTGAGATAGAAATGTTACAGTGGATTTCCAAAGCTTGTTGAGAATATTTGTGTGACGAAGTTTTTATATTAACAATGCAGTCGACGATTTCTAAGTTGGTCTATTATAGGATACATCAGTAGTTATCAACCTTCTTAATGCTGCAGCCTTTTAATACAGTTCCTCAAGTTATAGAGAGTCTCCCAACCATAAAATTATTTTCATTACTACTTCATAACTGTTATTTACTATTATTATGAATCATAATGTAAATGTCTATGTTTTCTGATGGTCTTAGACAACCCCTGTGAAAGGGTTATTTGACTTTAAGGTTCTTGACCCACAGATTGAGAACCACTGGGATACATGCTGGGCACCTCGGAAGAGGACACAGCCCTTTAAAGGACTTCTTCTTTTGTTGCTGGTTGTGAAAAAAGTGCAAGGATCTGATCACACTCTAGCTGGGTGAGTTTTCAAGGTTGTGTTTGTTGTGAGCAACCTTCAGCGATAAAGTAATGCCTCTCTCTGGGACCCAAAATAAACCAGGTTACTATGAATGTAGTGGGTTTCCCAAGTTTAGTGCTTGTGTTAGTTTGTATAGGTAGGGATACTGAAATACAGAGAAAACTGAATGACAGAAAAGTCCAGAAGATGGAAGCCTAGGAGCCAGAGGTCAGTAGGATCTGAGGCCTCTTGGCAATGATGGGTGGGTGTCTTCTCTGTGTTTCTAAGTGATCTTCTCTCTAGATCAAAAGTTCTTTTATAAAGATATCACACTGGATCTGGGCTCACCATAATGATCTTCTAACTTAGTCACTCCTTTAAAGGTTTATATGAATGCAGCCACAGTCTGAGGTACTAGAGGTTAGGGTTTCAATGCATGAGTTTGGGGTATGTGTATGTGTGTGGGAACATGACTCATCATTCTATTCACAACCTTCTATCTGTAATATAACTCATTGCCCTTGATGCTGTTATTATGAGACTTAGGGCTTAAGAAGAATTAATATAATCATACTGCTTGCTATGCATGAGCAAGAAGGCTTTTGTCTCAGGAATCTTGCATCTTCCAGCATTTAGGAAATAGTTATAGACTAAACTGTGTATTTTATATCAGCGATAGATATTTTCAGTAATTTTTAATGGTAGGTTCAACTATAACTGTAATAAAAATTTCAATAATGTGCTGCCCATCCTGAAAGACCAGTTGGTTGGGTCTATTATTTTGGTGTGAAATTTATTCTCTTCTTTTCTTCCTTAGACAAGTTACCGAATCTCTGACTATCTCTTCAGGAGGATATATGTGTCCTGGATCACTGAACACTGGCCAGTGGGACTTCCTAGAGAACAGCTGTCTCCTGCTCCATCCCCACTCCTACTGCTGGAAGAGTCTCTCCTTCATTCCTGCTGCTTCCCTCTTGTCTGCTTGCCTCTCCTTTGAGTCAACATTCTTCCTCTCCTCTGCCCTCCCACACATCTCCAATGCCCCAGTTTTATCATGTTTCTGGGACCGGAAACTGCTTTGCTTTGTACCTAAGCCAATAGTTTCTTTGAGTGTTCGTTGGGGCCTTTATGGAGGAGGGGTGCAGTCCTCTGAATACCTGTGGAAGAGAGGAGGAGGGAAGAGAGGTGGAGGGGTGCACATACATGCTGCTAGACTCTCATTCAGCCATGATCTGCAGTACAGCGTGGGCATCCTCATATCTAGCAGAAAAGAAACAGCAGTTAGTAATGTAAGTGCTATTCCTAGCACACAGACAGAGTGCCTCAGACAAGATCAATCCATGCCAAAAATACTTATTCTAAAAAAATCCACAGATTGCTTTAGAAATAGAAGCCTCAGCTTGGATTTAAAGACTCTGAGATCAGATTCTGGATCATTGTTGAGAAAATATAATTCAGAATTGGCCAGACAGAATTGCAGAAGCTGGTAAAAGTAGAATTCATGTGCTGTGTTAGCAGCAACATAATCTAGCAGGGGTATGCTTCTTAGAGACACATACAGTACATGTAAGCATTCCAGACTAGCTGCTGTACTATCTTCATGCGAAAGGTGACTGAGTTCTGTGATGGAGCCTGAACAAGTAGGGAGGTTGTCACGATGTTTTCTTCACAATGCCCTTTGCGTACATTAATACAACTCTTCAGCCACTGATGTGGACTGAAATGTGAGCCCCTGGCTAAGTTTGTATGCTTGATATCTTAAACTACCGCATCTTGGAATGAGGCTGTATTTATAGAAGGTTCCTTTCTTTCTTTCTCTTTTTCTTTCTTTCTTTCTTTCTTTCTTTCTTTCTTTCTTTCTTTCTTTCTTTCTTTCTTTCTTTCTTTCTTCCTTACTTACTTTTTTTGTTCTCTGTCTCTGTTTCTCTGCCTCTGTCTGATGTGGGATTCTCCTCTGTATGCTGTGAATATGTTTTATTACCATTGATTAATAAAAAAGCTGCTTTGGCCTACAGCAGAGCAGAACAGAGCTAGATGGGAAAACTAAATTGAATTTATGGGGAAAGAAGGCGGAGTCAGGCAGATGCCATGTAAATGCTGAAGGAGGAAGATGCTGGAAACTTACTGGTAGGCCACAGTCTCATGGTGATACATAGATTAGTTGAAATGGGTTAATTTAAGATATAAGAGCTAGTTAGAAATATGCCTGAGCCATTGGCCAAGCAGTATTATAATTAATATAGTTTCTGTGTGATTATTTGGGTCTGGGTGGCTGGGAAATGAAACCACAATCTCTATTTGCATCTGTCTGTCTGTCTCTCTTTCTCTGTGTTGTGGTGTGTGTGCACACATTCCTGTATGTGTTTATTGGGGGTGTACATGCCACCACACCACACATGAGGAGGTCAGAGGATAACCTCGGATGCTGGTCCTTACTCTTCACTTCGTCTGAGAAAGCTACTATGCAATCACCAAGTTAGCTGGTGTGTAAGCTTCCAGGATCCTTCTGTCTTCACCTTTCATGCTGTGGTAGGTACATGTGTTCTAGGGATCTGAACTCAGGTCCTCACATGCATACAGTGAGTACTGTCCCATCCTCCTGTTCCACAGGAGGAATTAAAAAGAGAGAATAGGGTTAAAATCAGCTCTTTGGGGGTGAGTCTGAGCCAACATGACTGATGTCCTAGAAGATAACATCTAGACGGACAAGGACAGAGAGGATACCAGGCAAAGACAAGGGACAAGTGAGCATCCATCCAGGGAAGAATCTCAGAAGAAACAAACCTGCTCTTATCTTGATCTTGGATGTATACATTCCAGGACCATTGAAGAAATTAGTTTTGGCTGTTTAACTAGTTAGTTTGTGGTACTTGGTTGTGGCATTCCCAGCAAACTAAAAAAGTCGACCCCCAAATATTCTGAATGATAGATAAGCAGAACAATGATAAACTAAACTATGTGACTGTGTTTTCCATGGTAAATGTCCCAATAGATGCATTTATAAAATGGTCTGAAGGTCCACAGACATGTGTCTGCTGGTTATCAAGTTAGACACACTGGCAAAAATGATGGCCATGGAGCTGAAATTTTAAAGTGCAGTTAAGAACAAGCAAAACACTTTTCTACTTCATCCCTATGGGCTGGAGTCAGGATCACTGCTTAGAGCCAAGTCAGAAATGATTCCCCACTGTGAACAGAGTCCAGTGGCAAAACTGCTGGCTTCTGCCTAGTGAGCGGAAGAGGGAAGGACATACAATGCTTCTGACTAGCTCTTGAGCTAAAATGCTCTTTTCAGATCCGTGGTGTCTCCAGTGTCATTGAGGAGGAAGTTTCCCCAGTCTCCTAGTTTGAGACTAAGATGGCCAAGGATCTGGGCAGGGGTCAGTCCTCTGTGGAGGGAAGGGATTAAGGTAGAGATACAGAGAGGCAAGAGGCACATTGAACCGCTCCCTCAAAGAGACTCTGCAAACCCCGATCCCAAGGCGTGTAAAGATGGCACCTGGTAACCTGCGTGAGTGTTAGTGGGAGGATTTACCCGGGTCCTTCATTGACCCTTGTGGAATTTTTGCATGATTGTCTTCTATTGCTCTTTAAACCTTTAAGTTACACAGAAAGGTGAGAGCTGAGGGAGGTGCTCAGAGAGTGATCCCATTGCCACCAACTGCTTACTGGTTTTAAAAAGGAACGATCTTGGATCCAAAGACCCTCAAAGACCTCATTAGTAACTCGCACCACCTCCCTGCTCCCGGTTTTTTATTCTGTGAACAGTGACTGCTAATACAAGATAATAAGCTCCAGTAATGATCGGAAAGGCTGTGGTGACTTAATATGAATGGCGTTATCTGGCACATCTGATTCACAGGAATAAGCATAGTCCTTCGATGCCAAAAGACTTTGTGGCAAAGGTGGTGGTGAATGATTTGCTGGTGGACTCACAGTGATCATGTTGCATGTGAATTTCTGAGGCACACGTTAGTGATGGAAAGTAAGATGCCCTTCCCACCTCCATGCTGGGCAAGCTATTGAATGGCCACTTCCTCCGTGCTTATGCCAGTGCTGCCCATTCACTAGTTCAGATTCAGAGGGTTCAAACCTCCAACACATTCGCTAGGCACCTAACACATCAGCAGATGCTATCACTATATTGTGAACAAGAAGCCTGTCCCAGGAAAACATTCTGGTCAATAGTGCTGGATTCCTAGACACCACGTGGGGGTAAAGGGGATTTCCTTTGACCCTCTAGGCTGAAGTCTTTCCTTGGTCCATCTAGATTCCTCTCTTATCTAGTTCTCTGGACACTGCTGTTCTCATTAAGAGACGGCATAGAATACCGATCTCAAACAGAGGACTTTATTCCAGACTCACAGTGCAGCTGCATTAAATGGTCCAGTGTAGAAGAATAAAGTTTCCAGGGCAGAGTTGACAAGGTAGCTATCTTTGGAATATGAGGACAGCCATCTCCAAACATGCCATGTAAACCTTTGGGAGTTGATTACTTCTGAAGAAACTTGACCTTCCATTGGTCAGGACAGTTACTTTGTGTTAGCTCTTCATACTTAGGCAAGCAGCCTTGTATTAATATGAAAAAAAAGAGAAAAACCTTAAATCTTTCCACACACTCCAAAATCAGATAATACTTCATATTTTAAATATTTTGTTTAATAACAGACAGAAGTTTGTTTCTGTAAAATTAAATATTTTCCCAGAAGCTTGGAATCAGGCTACATCTTTTTGAAACTACAATTTGTTTTAGAAGGATGTATGTGTATTTGTCTTCTGTGCATATGTGTGTGTGTGTGTGTGTACATCTATGAGAGAGAGAGATAGAGAGACACAGAGAGATATTTGTGTTTCATCATATATGTATTACTCAAACACTTTCATGAAATAGCAGAACCTTATTTTGGCAAAGGTAACATAGGTGTGATCTCCTACCTGCCTTGAAAGCTGGCTTAAGGTCACCCTGTTAGCGGAAATAAGACTCACTGAACTGCTTTGCTGGTGTCTCAGCTACTGCCAGTGTAATTTGATTGAACTGGGAAGTGTACTTCTGTGGTTACTGGCACAGTCTTGGCATTATGTCAAATGCTGGGGTAGATACAAGCCTGAGAGAATGTGTCTCCAAAAGCCAAACTCCTTAGGGAAATGATATTCCTAGATAAAAACAAGACAGCTCTGGTGTGCTGGAGAAGTACCTTCCTTCTATGGCCATCGAGTGTTGCTGTGTGGAGGCTGGGCGCACTAAGAGAGGGCGGGAGCCAGATGCAGCTGCCCTGTAAGGGTCTCTGAGATCCCACTGGTCACTTGGACACCAAATTCCAGCAGGAATTATGCATTTTCTCTCTGGTATACTTCTTTTAGCTCTTACTATCAGTAAAGTCTTTAACAAACTATGAAATAATCTCTAGGGACTGGCAAGTCTGGCCTATGTTTCAGCAAGACTAACAGAAGAGACGGCACTTTCCCTTCGCAGCGGGAATGGGGCTCCTGGCAGCAAGCCCTGTGAGGACAGCTGTGTTCACAGAAGACCCTGACATCAGGGTGTGGCTGGGAAGGGCAGCAACTTGTCTGAGTAGCAAGAAGTTTCCAGTGGAGACAGCGGGCGACTCTCGCCAGGACAGGAATGACTGCACATTCCTGGAAACTGTAGGTCTAGGCCTGGATTCCAGGAACTAGAATAACAGTCCCTTATGTCATAGTGATTTGGGAATCAGAAGGAAACACAACCTCATTTCCCCGTCACCATCATGGGCTGGTAAGACGCCACAGGATCTTACCCCCTCTTGATCTGCAGTGTCCTCCTAAATGACTCGTGTCTTCACAGGCTGACATCCGTGAAGGAATCCAGCCTCCCTGCTCTGTTCTGCATGGAAAGAGGGAAGAAGAAAGACTTGAAGAGGGATGGAGTGTGATGAAGGAGAACTGGTTTTTGTATCTTATTAATACAGCTTCAGACTGGAGATGTAGTTCGTTTAGGATAGTGCTTGCCAGGTGTGCACAAGGCCCTGGGCTGTTTGCTTAACACTGCATAAATCATCTACACACATGTAACTCCTGCGCTTGGGAATTCGAGACCAGGGCTATGGGAGACCTGTCTCAAAGATTCTCTCTCTCTCTCTCTTTCTCTCTCTCTCTCTCTCTCTCTCTCTCTCTCTCTCTCACACACACACACACACACACACACACACACACACACACACACACACTTCTTTTGTGCTGAAGAAGTGTTATATGAAGTGAACGTGGCCTCACAAGCTGATGGTTTGATGTCTTAAAATAAGAGGTAGGGGCTGAGGTTGTGACAGTTAGCAGAGTGTAGACCTCCCACACATGGAGCACTGGGTTCAATCCCCAGTACCGCACGAACTGGGAATGGCAGACTACTCATATAATCTCAGTGCTTGATAGGTGGTGGCAGGAGGACCAGACATTCAAGC
This sequence comes from Ondatra zibethicus, assembly GCA_004026605.1. Taxonomy (NCBI): domain Eukaryota; kingdom Metazoa; phylum Chordata; class Mammalia; order Rodentia; family Cricetidae; genus Ondatra; species Ondatra zibethicus. The sequence goes on along the minus strand of PVIU01005318.1, from coordinate 36,488 downwards.
TCATTTTTGTCTACATGGTGAGTTTTACAGTTTTAGGACAGATTTGGCTACATGAGACCCTGTGGTGTGTGTGTGTGTGTGTGTGTGTTAGTTAGTTAGTTAGTTAGCTAGTTAGTTAGTTCTCCCTGGTTATCTAATACCCAACCCAAATGTTTTCCTCATTGTCATGTTACCCCCTCCTTAGCCTTCCTCAGCTAGATAACTGGAATATCATCTAGAAAAAACATAATAGAGGTTCAGTGTAGAAAGAAATGAATTTGCTTCTGAAGGCCAAGATCCCTGGTCTCAAAGCTCTCACGCTGTGGGATGTGAACTTGGAGCACATGCATCTGGCCTGGGGTGAGGCAGGTGTTCTGTTGACAGGACAGTGACTCAGGCTGCAAAGGAGCGTGAGATGCTTGCGTGGCCGAGTTCTCCTAGGTAGGCCGCCGTGAGCCAACCTGCACCTGCTCCATCCATGCATCCTGAGCCAGGCTCTCCTGGGATGTTGAGCTGCCTATCACTGGTCTGGGGGGTTGGGCTTTGCCTGAAGCCAGTAAAACACATTTCCTTTCTTGATCAAGGAACAGATAATTCTAAATGTGTGCTGGGAACATTTTTTTTTCAGTTAGAGATAACGATCTATTATCATCATTCTGTCTGTTTTAGACTTTTCAAATATGCAAAACAGACAGGTCTGAAAAAGTTGAGTTTCTGGTTAATGTGCTATCTCTCCACTCCCAGGCAGAGTGGGTGGAGTTGCAAGGCTCCTTCCTTCCATCACCATAGCTGTTAAGTATGTTGAGGAGTTGAGTCCAATATCCTAGAAGACGCAAGGTGTGAAATACAAGCCATACGCCAGGCCTAGCAAGATGCAGGTTTCCAGTAGTGGATTTATAAGGCAAGAAGCTTAATGTAAAGCACAAGAACATTAAAAATCTCAAAATGCACCTGGAATTGTGTCAACTCATCTCTCCAAGTCTCATGTGCTGATGCCAAAGATGGATTGCAATTCTCCTGGAAGGTCTCTCTCCAGCCATAGCCTGATTATATTGTGCAGCCTTGTGAAAGGGACATAATACTCCTAGAAACATCAGACTGAGCCCTGGATACAAGCATTAAGTAGCTGAAAGACTTAGGGAGAGTTGCGTTCCTGCTGCATATATTTCTTATGTATAAAAATGATTCAATATGAACTCACAGAGACTGTGGCAGCATGCACAAGGCCTGTGTAGGTTTAAGACAGACGGGGCTCCCAGCACTGAACAAGAAGAATCAACATGGGGTCCCACTCTCAACCAAGAGGCTATGTACAATGACACCCACTGGATAAGGGACAATCAGCTTTCTCCAGTGGAATAGCACACTCCAGAGCTGGCCACATGCTCAGGAGTCATTGACAAATGCAAAATGAGCTCAATGACTTTTCTTAAGGTGTGGACTTTTTGTTTTGTTTTCTTTTGTATGGCAGTTTTAGTCTGTTGCCTATTTTAACTTTTGCTTTCATGTTTTCTTTTCGTTTGTTTCTTGTGGCATTTTTGAAGGAAAGAGAAAGTGGTGCAGGTAGGGAGGTGGGAAGGATCTGGGAGGCATTGTAGGAGGGTAAAACATAATCAAATATCTGAAAAAACTGAATCGAAAAAATGAACATAGATATACAGCGTACATCATATAGAACTGATTCAAGGTAAGGTGTAATAAAATGTACCAGAAACTAGGCTGGGGCAACATCCCAGTTGATGAAGTCCTTGTCTCCTAAGACTGAGGACCTCGGTTTGATCCCCAAATCTATGCAAAATTGCCAGGTGTGATAGTTTTTGCTTGTAATCTCATTCCTGGGGAGGCAGGGAAAAGAGGGTCTCTGGGGCTCACTGGTCAGAAAACACATTGGTACCAGCACACACATGAACAGAAGCACATGCATACACACACATGCATACATGTGCGCGCGCACACACACACACACACACACACACACACACACACACACACGCACACACACACACACAGAGTATCAGAAACTCTGAAAGTGAATGTAAGTGTGAAGGAGCTGGGTAAAGTGTAGAAATAAAGAGCCAGGATCTCAAAGGATTACAGCTGTAAGCTTCCCATGGGCAGTCTGAGCTACTGCGGCTTTAGCTTAGTCCAGGCTCTGATGCTTCAGCTGGGTGTCATAGTCGTTATACCTAAGATGTGCTGCAGGGTTTAAACAAGATGCTGTATGTATGTGAAAATACCTTCCAAGCTACGTGGTGCTGCACAATGCCGTCTCCAGATGAATATTTGGTTTGTTTTCCTTTAATTCAGATGTTTTGTCACTGCTGTTCTGGTAAGTATCAGTTTCAGTGGGCATTAGATTCTCTGGCATTTCCATCTGTACTTGTCGGTGAGAAAGGACAGCCATTTCTGGGCACCCCTTCCCTCTGCGCCCCTCCTTGGGTATTCCAGCACATGCCAAAGCTGCCCTCATGGATGCAGAAGCATCCATGACTTACAGGCGAGTTTTGATAGAATGGACAAGGCTGCAGAAGGGCTACTATGTTTGCTTTTGACGGCTTGAAGGGTTTCTACCAAGAACATTGACTACCATCCTCTAGAACTTTCCTGCTGTCTGGACACAAAATTATGGAATTAGATTTAAAGCATTTAGACAAGTCTCAGAGTTGTATGTTTCTAGGTGGGCAAGAGTCATGCTTTTCAATCTGCTTTGTGGAATTTATGTATGATGTTCTATGGAAAGCTCTAAAAGGAACAGACATGAAGCCCCGAGTTGGTTCTTTCTGTTCTATATCTTTGCCTTTTTGTTGACTCTTCTGTTCTGCAGTCTCATTTTCCCCACAAAGGAAAGCTCAATATGGCTGCCCCTGCTGCTTTGTTTGTCACCTGGTTTTTTTTTTTGTGCTTTTTTTTCCTGCTACTTATTTTGAATTATGATGAATCAAGTTTCATGTTATAAAAGTTTTAAATATGTAGCCTTATTTCCTCATTTGAGAGACAAAATTCTACCCTCGTCTACAATTTCCTTCTTGCCATTTGCTTAGTCCCATTAATTCTCAGGGGACACATCCAGTTTGTTTTTTAAAAAAAGTAATTACTTGTCTTTGTGTTCAAATTTGAAATTCCCAGAATTTTTGGAGGTTCCTTATAGAATCTCAAGATGATTTTTTTAAACAAAACACACACTCAGAGTGAAGGAAATCCAAACTATGAACTTCTAAAAGACAGATGGATATGCATTTGTGTGGTTTCTAGCAAGACATACACGAAAGCAGACTTGCTTGTTCTCATACATTACTGGACGGGAATAAAAAACAAACTAAGAACCAGGTCAAACTGGATTATTTGCTCTCAGTCTACAGGAAGTACAGCCAGAATGAATATTGTCTACCAGAAGCCAACCAACTGCTTTTGGTTCATTTGTTATAAATGCTGAAAACAAGCAAACAACAAACTAAAAATGATGGGGAAAATGCAAGAACTATAAGCCGAGGCCCACAGAGATACAGATGAGCTAGATTGAGTTTTCTTTCTTCTTTCAGGCAGCCTTTTCCATCCCCTTTAAACACTCTGTAAAGGGCACGCATTCTCTCTTATTTTTGATAAGAGTCGATCCCTTTTCTCTTTGACGCCTTGATCTGTGAGCCTCTTCAGATGCCCTGGAGTAGGAAGCTATTTGGCTGGGAGGGAGATGTGACAGATTGCTCCAGTTGGTCAGCTGCAGTTACACGTGGGACTCGGTGCTTTATAGGGAGAAAGTGAGACGCCTGTCCGTGAGGAATGGGATGGGAGATGGGATGGGTTTAGATCTTGAAGGGCATCTGTAGAGCAGTTGTCTCATCTTCTTGGGTTGACTACGTATCTGTCACTAGCCGTCTAGAAACCACCATGAGAGCTGCCAGCCACACAGTTGTGACCCATAGTGCTCCTCTTTGCTTTGCTGACAAGAAATTAGAGCAAGAGAAGCTGATCAGAGCCAGGGGAATGTCTAGAAAACGGGTTCTCCCTAGTTCTTTCAGAAAAATCAGAGAACTAGGAGACCATTTTCTTTATAATGTTCATCTTCCTTTCCCCTTGTCTTTCACCTCCTCCTTCTTCTTTTTTCTCCTCATTTTCCCTTCTCTTTCTCATCCACCTTCACCACCATCAACACCACCTTTCCCTTGTCTGCCTCCTTCTCTTCTTTCTTCTTCACCAGGGTCTCATGGATCCCAGGCTGACTTGTAATTCCCATGTAGCCAAGGATGACCTTAAACTTCTGGTTCTTCTACCCCTTCCCTTATAGACATATGCCAGCTATGCAGTTTGTGTGATCCTGGGGATCAAGCCTAGGACTTCATGCATATTCACTAAACACTCCCACAGCATCATATACTAAACCTGCTTTCTTCTGCTTCTGCCCCGAGCACTGCTGCTGCCAATGCCACCTGTCTTCTTCCCCCTCCTCCTCTTCTGCCTCACCTTCTCCTTTCTCTTCCTCCCCCTCTCCTCCTTCTCTTCATCCTTCCTTTTTCAATGGCTTATCTATGGTGGTAAAGGCAGTTTGTTTTGGTGCTGTTGGTGATTAAAGGGCATACATCATCTTAAAGCATCATGATTCCTGCCGTGCAGAAGCGTATGCAGTGGAGGACTGTGGGAATTCCAGTTGATCATAGTATGGCCTTTGTCTTCAGTCAGGGGCGGACACAGCACCCAGCAGCGGAACTGAAAGATAGGAGAGAACTTGCATTGTGTAAAATGTTACCATGGGAGTGTGTGAGTAGAGGGTGCTGTTGACAGAAGACTCCCAAAGCCCGCAGAATCCCAGTTAGTTGTGCTGCTGGGGAAGGAGCCTTTTAGTGAGTCTGGGATTCTTCACACTGTAGCATCACTTTCGTCCTCTTTGCCTCAGTTGCTCTTTGTAGAAATAGTTCTTCATGGTTGTTCTATGACAAATCCAATCTTAAGTGATTTTTATGTTCAACATATTGTTTTCCTTAAAATAAACGCAAAACCTGAGGTATACAGTGTTTACTTGCAAGTTTCATACAAGTCTCTATTTTATAGTTAGAGTTTGAACTCATGGCCACCTGACTTCCAGGTTTGAGCTTTTAGCCACTTCTGAAGTAAGGTTGCATGACTTAAGGGAAGAACCAAGAGGCTTCCTGTGTAATGGAAATGGGACTTTCCCAAATCCATATCATTTTATTATGTGTAGTGTAATGATGCAAAGTCTGCCTGGGTGGAGGCCGCATTCCACAGATGAGTTAGGTGAGTCATGGGACCATCTTGAGACTTCTCATGAAGGAATGTGGAACTCATCCTTGTGTCTGACCTCTCGCCAGAGAGGAAGCTAGAGACTGGGGAGATGGGAGGCCTTAGGGAAAGCTCCAAGTCTCTAACTCTTGTCTTGGAACACGTGTAAGAGGAACCCTTGCTTCTCCGGCGTCAGCGGACTCCCGCCTTACTGACTATTGAGCCAGTGTCTGGAAGGTGGCATACTTCTCATCTTAAATGCTTGGGCTGTGCAGACGTCTGTATTCAGTTTTCCTGCTGCAAGACTGGTTCTCCCTGCAGAAGAATCAGACCGTGCACAGGGCATCTGCAGAGGCCTCAGTGCTATACAGGGCTGAGAACATGTCATTGTGTGTCCAGACAAATTCTAGCTCTGGTGCTCTGCTTCATCTATCACAATGCATACTTGGCGTTTTTACTTTTCGCTAACTTTTCAGGTTAAACCCCATTCACTGTGATATTAATAAGCGTATCCAAGCTTCCTTTTGATTTGCATTTGCCCAATATATCTTTCTTCACTCCTTTAAATTCATTTGTGCTTTGACATTTCAAACATGTCCACACTATTCTATAGAGTATAAAGGACAGTTTGGCTCTTTTAACCTGAGACGCCAATCCTCTTAAATAGTCTATTCATTGCTTGATTGATTTCCATCATTCTTCCTCCCCACATTATATTTTCTGTGTCCAGCCTCTCTTGTTCTGCAGTCGGTTGTGCTGCCTTTTACTGATTGCCTCTGCTGACTTAGATGCGATTCATTTTACTCCCGTCCTTTTTAATAGTCATCTTGAAAAAGTTAACTCTCTTGCAATTACATCTAGAGCTGCTCAGTATGTTCACAGTGTCAGAAATTTAAGCAACCTTACAAGTTTGGTTCCACCTTACTTAAGCCATTGTTCAGCCTCTCCATGTCACCCCCCCACCTTCTATTACTGTGTGAGCCAGGGTTCTCCAGAGAAAGAACCGCAATAGGGAGTGTGTGTGTGTGTGTGTGTGTGTGTGTGTGCGCGCGCGCACGTGTGCGCGTGTCAGGAGGAAAGGCAGATTTTTATGGGATGGGCTCATAACTGTGGAGACTGGAATTCCAGTATCTGTAAGCTAGGAATGCACAGTGTCGATCCAGGGAAGCGCTGCAGTTTGAGCTGTCTGCTGGCGGAGTTCCCTCTGCGTGGGGGAGGCTCAGTGTTTTCCTTAAGTCTGCAAGTATTTTGTGGTTTTGGATATTGAATGTTCTCCCAAACCTCATGTCTTGAAGATTTCGTCTTCAGTTTCTGTTGCTACTAGGACATGCTGGTTAGAGGGTGGAGCGTGGCTGAAGAAAGTCGCTGGGCATGTGTCCTCCGAGAGGGGACTGAGGTCCTCTCTTCCCTCCCTTCCACTTCCTGCCCACCATGAATAATTCTTTTGTTAATAATCCTGCTATAATGAGCTGCCTCACCATGGGACCAAATGCAATGTGAACAAGCAACTGTAGCCCAAAAGCCAGAAACTCTGGGCCAAAGAAATCCCCTCTCTCAGAACTTCATTACCCTGCTATTTACTTATAGCAGTGCAAAGCTGACGAAAGAATTAGATGGGGCCCACTCAAATCATGGAAGTCAATTTGTTTGACTCAAATGTTAATTCCTATAAAAAAGACCCTCAGAGAAACATCCCTAAGATCTGATGAGCGCTCAACCAAGTGAGCATGCAAAATTAACCATCCTAATTACCTCTTCTAATTAGGATACTCATTGCATTTAGGAGTTGACATTTGCTTATATGTTCATCACATTTCTTCTTGTCCTGGCTAGTTTTGTCAACTTGATAAAAGTTAGAATCATTTAGGAAGAGGGACCCTCAATTGAAAAAACATATTTCCACCAGATTGGCCTGTGGGCAAGACTGTGGGCAAGGCTGTGGGCATTTTCTTGATTAATGATTGATTTGGAAGGGCCTAGTCAATTGAAGGACAGTGCTACTCTTGGGCTCATGGTCCTGAGTTGTGTAAGCTATTTAAGAAAGTTGGTTGATAAGCCATGAGCCCGTGTTCCTCTATACTCATCACATCAGTTTCTGCTTCAGATTCTTTTTTTTCCTCTGTGCATACTCCATTTTATTGTGGCTTATTTTTCTTTACTCTTTTAATCTATGACTGGCTATACTCTTTTTTTTTGGTTTACTTTTTTAATGTATTTTTTTTTTAAATTTTTCCATTCAAAATTTCCACTTCCTCCTCTCCTCCCATTCTCCTCCTGCTCCCCCACCCCCCTTCCCTCCCCCTTCAGTCTTAAGAGAGGGTAGGGTACACTGCCCTGTTGGAAGTCCAAGGCCCTCCCCACTCCATCCAGGCCTAGGAAGATGTGCATCCAAACAGACTAGGATCCCAAAAAGCCAGTACATGCAGTAGAAATAAGTCCCAGTGCCATTATCAATGGCTTCTCAGTCAGCCCCCATTGTTGGCCACATTTAGAGAGTCCGGTTTGATCATATGCTCGTTCAGTCCCAGTCCAGCTGGATTTGGTGAGCTCCCATTAGCTCAGGGACACTGTCTCAGTGGGTGGACCAACCCCTCATGGTCCTGACTTTCTTGCTCATCTTCTCCCTCCTTCTGCTCTTCAACTGGACCTTGGGAGCTCATTCCAGTGCTCCGATGTGGGTCTCTGTCTCACTAGCACTATAGAACCTTCATCCTGCTTTAGATTCTTACCTTGAGTTCCTGCCCTCCCCTCCCTCAGTGATGGACTGTGATAGGGAAGTGTAAACAAAATAAACCCTTTTCTCCCCAACTTGCTTGTGGTCACGGTGTCTCATCACTACAATAGAAATTCTAACTAATACACTTCTTATATCTGATTCATTTTTTCCCCAGGCTTAAAATTTTCCAGGGAGAAAAAAAAATTACGACCAGATAAGTTAGTGAAGTTAAAGAGAACATGAATGTATTTCCACATGTTTAAAAGGATTACCCTTACTTACAACTAATAAAAGTTTGCTTAAAACTAAAATGCTTTGAAAATTATTTTATTTCTTTAGACTTTTAGGCTGTTAAAAATGTCTGCTTTCAAATTCTAAGATGAAAACCACAAATGACAGTTTATGTTGGAGAGGATGTGGAGCAAGGGGAACACTCCTCCACTACTGGTGGGAGTGCAAATTTGTACAGCTACTTTGAAAATCAATATGGCAGTTTCTCAGAAAATTGGGAACGTATCTACATCAATACCCAATTATTTCATTTTGGGGCATATACCCAAAGGATACCCAATCAAACCACAAGGATACTTGCTCAGTTATGTTCATAGCAGCTTTATTCATAATAGCTAGAACCTGGAAACAATCTAGATGCCCCTCAGCTGAAGAATGGATAAAGGAAATGTGATACATTTACACAAAGGTCTATTACTCAGCTGTTAAAAATAATGGCATCATGAAATTTGAAGGCAAATGGATGGGACTAGAAAAAAAATTATCCTGAGTGAGATAACCCAGACCCAGAAAGACAAACATGGAACGTACTTGCTTTTAAGCAGATATTAGCTCTAAAGTAAAGAATAACCATGCTACAATTCCCAGCTCCAGAAAGGCTAGATTGATGACTATTCCAATTGTCATCAGAGAACATTCATCCAATGACTGATGTGAACAGATGCAGAGATCCGCAGGCAAGCATTGGGCTGAGCTTGGGGAAATCCTGCTGAAGAGAGGGAGGAAGGATTGTAGGAGCCAGGGGTCAAGTACATCACAAGGGAACCAACAGAAACAATTAACCTGATCTCATCAGAACTCACAGAGTCTCAACCAACAACCAGGGAGCCTGCACAGAACCAGCCTAGGCCCTCTGCATATGTGTGGCAGTTCTATAGCTTGGTCTACTTGTGAGATTTGTATCAGCGGAAGCAAGGGTTGTCCCTAACACTTGGGCTGGTTTTTGAGAACCTATTCCTCAGACTGGGTCACCTTGTCCATCCTTAATACAAGGAGACTTTAAAAGTCCCTTTAAAAATTCAAACATTTTGAAAGTTCAGTCCCTTTTTAAAAAGTCCCTAACTATCCAAAGTCTCTTTAAAAACTCCAATCTCTTTAACATTCCAATGTGTCTTCTTAACTGTGGGTTCCTGTACAATAAAAATTAAGTTACATGCTACTGTACAATAAAAATAAGTTACTCAAAGAGGAGCAGGGAGCAGTGACGTTCAAATGAAAGCAACACCGAAGTTGGCAGCATGAGATTTCCGGGAAACCCCATCCTTCCCCTGGGCTCCCAACGACTTCCACAGCAGCTCCACATCTCCGTCTTTGCATCCACGGCCTTCCTGATCAGTTCTGCAGCTGGAGCTGAACTTGGTGGTTGTCCCATGGAACCGAACTCTCCAAAGTGTTGGGGTCACTAATGCCACTGGGCTTGGAACCCTCATGAACAGCTTCTCTGGACCTCTCTTCAAGGACTCCACCCCTGCCACGTGCTGCCAAGCCTCAGCTGCTCTCCATGGCCTCTTCATGCCTTCGGAAAAACAGTACCACCTAAGTGACTGTTACATATTGACAACTTCAGCGGCCAGCATGAGATGTAGCTTTAGCCCCTTCTAGACCACAGCTTCTATGTGCTGACCCTAAGAAAATATCCTCAAAAGATGTCATCTCAATGATGCTGGTCTCTTCTTAACCACAGCCAATTCTTCAGCTCCAGTTGTTTGTATTGATTGTCCCAACAAAGCTAAAGTTTCACTTTAGGGGGTTTGGTTTCTTCTTAATCAAAGCTTATTTTTCAGTCCTACATGACCAGAACCACACATTCTTTTTTTTTAATTTTATTGATTTTTATTGAGCTCTACATTTTTCTCTTCTCCTCTCCCTGCCTCTCCCCTCTCCTTCAACCCTCTCCCAAGGTTCCCATGTCCCCAATTTACTCAGGAGATCTTGTCTTTTTCTACTTGTAGATTAGATGTATGTATGTCTCTCTTTGGGTCCTCATTGTTGTCTAAGTTCTCTGGGAGTGTGGTTTGTAGGCTGGTTTTCTTTGCTTTATGTTTAAAAACCACTTATGAGTGAATACATGTGATAATTGTCTTTCTGGGTCTGGGTTACCTTACTGAAAATAATGTCTTCTAGCTCCAACCATTTGCCTGCAAAATTCAAGATGTCGTTATTTTTTTCTGCTGTGTAGTACTCTGTTGTGTAAATGTACCATATTTTCTGTATCCATTCTTTGGTCGAGGGGCATTTAGGTTGTTTCCAGGTTCTGGTTATGACAACAAAGCTGCTATGAACATAGCTGAGCACATGTCCTTGTGGTACAATTGAGCAACCTTTGGATATATAGCCAAAAGTGGTATTACTGGGTCTTGAGGAAGGTTGTTTCCTAATTTTCTGAGAAATTGCCACACTGACATCCAAAGGGACTATATCAGCTCACACTCCCACCAGCAATGCAGGAGTGTTTCCTTTACCTCAAAACCTTTCTAGCATAAGTTGTCATCAGTGTTTTTGAACTTGTCCATTCTTTCAGGTGTAAGATGGAACTCAGAGTTGTTTTGATTTGCATTTCTCTGATGGCTAAGGATGTTGTGCATTTCCTTAAGTGTCTTTCAGCCACTTTAGATTCCTCTGTTGAGAGTTCTCTGCTTAGGTCTGTACTTCATTTTTTAAAATTGGATTATTTGTTCTTTTGATGACCAATTTCTTGAGTTCTTTGTATATTTTGGAGATCAGACCTCTGTCTGAAATGGAGTTAGTGAAGATATTTTCCCATTCTGTAGGCTGTCGTTTTGTCTTGTTGACCATGTCCTTTGCTTTACAGAAGCTTCTCAGTTTCAGGAGGTCCCATTTATTAACTGTTTCTCTCAGTGTCTGTGCTACTGGGGTTATATTTAGGAAGTGGTCTCTTGTGCCAATGTGTTCAAGTGTACTTCCCACTTTCTCTTCTATGAGGTTCAATGTGGCTGAGAACCACACATTCTTAACTTGAAATACAAAGCAGCCCTGTCAAAATCGTTAAGACATTCTAAATTCCTCCTTATTTTTTTTTAACTCTCACAGAGCAGCTCACTGAGCTCTGAGCACTCAATGGCTTTTTCAACCCAACGTTTGGAGGACACCCACTGCATTCCTTCCCAAGACACATGGACAGTTTGTCACATTAATATCCCATTACTTGGTGCTAATTTCTGTATTGGCTAGGATTTCTACTTAAGTGTGTTCTAGTTACTTTTGTACTGCTGTGACAAAGCATCATGACCAAAGTAACTAATCAAATAAAGAGTTTATAGTTCCAGAGGGTCAGAGTTCATGATGGGGAAGCAAAGGCATGGCTGCAGGAACAGTGGAGACTTCAAATTTTGATCCACAAATAGGAGGTGAAGGTAGAACACTGAGAATAGCACATATCCTTTGAAACCTCAAAGCCAGCTCACCTCCAGTGTCTTACTTACTGTTCCATTGCTGTGAAGAGGCACCATGGCCAGTCAAGGCAACTCTTATAAAACATATAATTAGGAGCTTACCAACAGTTTCAGAGGTTTTTGTCTGATATCAGCAGCCTGGGAGCATAGTGGCATACCTGGCAGTCATAGTGTTGGAGAAGTAGCTGAGAACTCTTTATCCTGATCCACAGGCAGCAGAGAGAGAGAGAGAGAGAGAGAGACAGAGACAGAGACAGAGACAGAGACAGAGAGACAGACAGAGAGAGAGACAGACACACAGAGAGAGAAAAACAGAGAGAGAGAGACAGAGAGAAAGAGACAGACTGCCTGGCATGGGGTTTTGAAACCTCAAAGCCCACTCCAAATAGCATACTTACTTCAACAAAGCCATTCCTCCTAATCCTTCTAATTCTTTCAAAGAGTTTCACTTCTTGGTGAGTAAGCATTCAGATATATGAGTCTATGGGGGCCATTCTTATTCAGGTCACCACAGAAACTTATAGAAGAAGGAATTTAAATACAGTTTCAGAGGGACAGTCTATGACATGGTGCTGGAGCAGTAGCTTAGCACTCACGTCTGATCTGTAATTGCATGGACAGACACACACAGACACACACACACATACACATACACACACACAAAGAGAGAGAGAGAGAGAGAGAGAGAGAGAGAGAGAGAGAGAGAGAGAGAGAGAGACTGGGTTTGTCACACTTCTTTCAACAAGGCCATACTTGCTTTAACAAGACCACACCTCCTAATCTTTCCCAAACAGGTCCACTAATTGATGGCAAAGCATTCGAACATGGGGTCCATTCTCAGTCAAACCGCACCTAGTGACACATCTCCAACAAGCCAGGCTACCTAATCCTTCCCAAAGAGTTCCACCAACTAGGGACTAAATATTCAAACATTTGAGCCTATGAGAGCCTTTCTCATTTAATCACCACACTGCGATAAATATCATGGCCAAAGTAACCTGCAGAACCAAAGGTTTATTTTGCTTGCACTTCCATCACTGAAGAAAGTCAAGGCAGGAACTCAAGACAGGAACAGAAGGAGAAGGCACAGAGCAATGCTTCTGCTTTCTGACTTACTCCTCCTTGCTTGCTCATCCTGCTTTCATATGCACCCAGGATTCCTTGCCCAGGGGTAGCACTACCCACAGTAGACTGGGATCTAGTTAAGACAGTGTTCCACAAGCTTTTCTGCAGCTAGATGTACTACGGAGGCACTGTTGGGTTTTGGTTTCCTCCCCTCAGATGACTCTAGCTTGTGTCAAGTTGACAAAAACCTAGCCAGCATAGTGGGTAGTTTTCCTCACGAAAGACTGAACCTGGAAAGACTTTCCCTAGCATGAATGAGGGCTTCCAAGTAGCTACATAGATGAAGTCCCTCACCCCTAGACCTCACCTGCTTATATATTCTATCCCCCCACCTACAAGGCCACATAAAATTAATGGAGAGAGGCATCCAACAGTTGGTAGTGAATGGCTGGATGTTAAGATGAGGGTGTCTTGACTTTTGCTAACTCTCCATGAAAGGATGTAGCAGTCAACAAACCCATCTGGGATAATCCTTTTGCAAAAAGGGTGCAACCTAACTACCCAAGATGATGGTTGCTTGGCTTGGAGGATAGTCACACACAACAGAGGCCTGCTTTGCAGTAAGAAATTCATGCCTGAGACCATATACCTGGCCAAAAGCTCACAGACCATAGCACCTAGTGGGAAAACCACTCCCATTGTTTTGCTACGTGGACACGTTCTTATCAAAGTGCCTTTTAAACATTTATGTTCCTGCCAATATATTAATACTGCTCTCACCTTTGTTCAGATGAGCTTCTTTATACAGTAGCGGTGGTAGCTAATGTAAAGACTCATAGCTGGTCAAAGTCCTGAGAACAACTGACTGTTGATCATCCCTAAGTGGAACAGCTGTATCAGTCCCTCCGAGGCTCAAGGAACATCACAGAAGAGTGTGTGTGCAGAGAGAATGTAATAGGTGACAAAGGGAAGAAATGTTGTAAAAAAAAAAACCCTCTTCTAGATGTGATGTGACTTCTGCACTCATGAACACACAGCAACCTTGATTAGCTCACAAGACTGGCTGTCAACGTGCCATCACATAAGCCAGATGGACTCACAGGTCCCACCCATCCTTGAAGAGCATAATCAGTCAAGGGTTGCTGGGGATGAGGAGATATTTTACTCAGGGATGCAGATGCTACCAAGTGTCCCACACTGCTGAAAACATCCTCTCTTTCACGCTCATGGGAGCAACCCTGACTAAACTCACTGGCTTAAAAAAAGGCATGGACATAGAAGGGCGGGACTAATCAGGAAGAGAAAGGGGATCAGTGGGGTGGGAGAGATGGAGGAGGGTATTGGAAGTAGACATGTTTAAAATACATTATGTATATGACAATGTCAATGAGATTATTAATATGTATAATTCATATGTGCTATGAAATACAGAATATAAATATAAAAGTTTCTGTAAAATAAGACAAGAAATTGTTTTTTGTTGTGCCTGCCTCACTAGTTTATTCTGGATTGTGATCATAGAAGTTTATAATTTGGGGCTTATGAAATCTTAAGTTAGACTTTATGCTCAGTATGTTGTTTACTGATTTGCCTAGCTTGTGTTAGAGGCATGTACCGAAAGAGAGGCTCTTTGTCTTGAGGGGCTGTAGAACAAGGAGAAAACACACATCTGAGGTACAAACACAAATATGGATCTATGTGGTTACACGTTCAGAAAAATTCAAGTTCTTACATTTTTTAAACATATGTTTTTATTTTTGAAATTTGAATATAGTTACAGCATTTTCCCTCTTCTCTTTCTTCCTTCAATACCTTCTCATGCACTCCTTTTGCTCCCTCTTAAATTATGGACTTTATATCTCTAATTGTTGTTTCACACACACACACACACACACACACACACACACACACACACAGAGACATGTTCTCAAATATATAATTACAAACTGTTTTGTCTTTATGATATTACTTGTATGAATATAACTTTACAACTTCCCAAGACTCAGTGATTATTGTGGAAGAAGGGGTAAGAGCCCGAGGAACAGGAAATTTGCCGTGAGACTTGTGCCCCTTGGGAATGTCAGAGAGATCCATGAACTCTTGTCACTGTGGCTGCTTAAGCAAGATATGAATAAGAACAGCACAAAAGACATCCTAAGATGGAGAGGGACGTATCAGGGCTCTCAACCCTAGACTCGGAACTACAGGTGATGAAGGTGTGCTTGCTTAGAGGGGGAGAAATTAGTCTTCCCAGGGAAGATGCCCCAAATGTTGGCTATTCAGTATCAAGTGATCAGCCCTGAAGTTTTTTCAGCTCTAACTGAAGGCCTTCACGCCACATCCCTGTCTTGGCACATGTAAGAATTTAAATACTTTTGTAGTTCCAGGACTGACAAATAATGATGATTGCTACTCCCCCTACCCCCCTTTATTTTTTTACATCTGGGCTTTCCTTTCGCCTGTGTATAAAATAAGATATTTATTTAAAGGCTCTCTTTCTCTCTCTCTCTCTCTCTCTCTCTCTCTCTCTCTCTCTCTCTCTCTCTCTCTCGTTTCTTTCCTTTGACAGGTGTCACAGAGCTCAGGCTGTTTTTGGATTCTCTCCGTGGTGGAAGATAACCTTGAACTTCGATGTTTCTGCCTCTGGTTCTCAGAGTGGCGGCATTACAGTTGTGCATCACCATCTGGTTCCTCCTCCTTTCTTTTAATGTGGGAAGAGATCGTGGCTATTGAGTTATATAGTATCCATAGAAACAAAAATATAGTGGCCAAGAGTAGAACAGCACGTTTAAGCTCTGTCTGGGCTGCATAACAAAAAAGAATGATGGAAGAAAAGGAGGAAAACATGGATATATGTTGTTTTGCAAAGTCTCTCATGACTTTCCTTCTAACACAGCCTAATGACGCCCTGTGTTATAAGCCTTTCTAGTGATGTAGCTGACTTTCCTTAAAAGTAATATTTCTATAAAGATACCTGTTTGTCTGCCTCTGCCACTCTTTCTTGATTTTTTTTTGTAATTCACTATTTTCTCTAATAGTGGCAAGCCTTTGTTCTCACCTTGTAAGCTCCTCCTCTTTCTTCCTCTGCAAGTTCCTTTCACATAGGCCTCTCAAACTAGGAGATGAGATGATTCTTGTATGATTTCTGTCACAGTAGATTTTCTCCTGATTTTTTCTATAATTTTAAAAGTCAAGACAAGTATAGTCTCCATCGATGTTCATGTAAGAATGGGACTGGGAGCGGCCAAGAGCCATGCCATGAACAGCACATGTCATACGACAGCACAATGACAACTTGTCTGACGTGGCACATGATGTTACCAACGTAGCCAGGTCCATTATAAATCCAACTTAAGGTCAATTATTACAAAATAATTTCTATGTGGTCCTCAGTGCTTGCTTTTAAGTAACATATTGCTTCTTTTGAGTTCATGCTGTTCTGAAACTGAGCAAGCACAGAACCCTTTGGGGAAATTAGTGAATTCACCGAGTTTTGGCAGAGTGCATAGTTCTGTGGCAATCTTTACTTTTACTACATTAAGTCTCAGGAAACTACTTTTTGTACACTGAACTCTTCTGGTGTCTGCCAAGAGAAGTTTCACAAGCAGAGCTGATGCATATCTACTGATTTATAGCCCAGAGGTTAAGAAGCTCGGGGACTGTTATGTCTAGGGCTCATGTTTTAAATCTGTGAGATATGTTATCAGTATCTATAAAATAGGAGCACATTTAACATAATCAAGTTATGATTATTTCCCTTGATTTCTACATGATTTTTGATTTCTTCTTTCTAGTTGATTGGAAATTTTTCTCAAAAATGCTGTTCAAATCTGTTTATTTCTGTATTTGTTCTCTATATTTGCCGTCTTTTTTTCATTAACTAGATTACTTTGTTAGTCATCTTCTGGTATCTGAACATCCCTCTCTTTTATTTACCGATCTGAGGGTCACTAAGGATGTGATCCTATAGCTAGAGACACATTTTCTCCTCTTTTTGAGACTGGGTGTGGCTAAGGGATGTGAACAGTGAAGATACAAGCATCGTTTAGCTTATGATCTTAGGAGATGCTCTTCACAAGGTGAATTCACATCTCGTGGACGTGTAAGGAACCCTAGAACACAGAGGGGAAAAGCTAATGGGCTGTAGAGTGTGACAAGGGACATTTGGAGGTTTTTGTTTTATATTTATATGCTGTATGATTTTTACTCTTAACTTTTATGTAGCATATCCTTTTATATTACTATTTGAAAAGCTATGACTTCCATTTCTGTCTGTAGGTGATTGTGGTGAACTGTAACAGGGTCTACAATGTATGTGTGAATCAGTGTTGTAAGAACAGAGATCAGTCTAGCCCAGACTCATGAGAACACACGATTTGCATTTGAAAATAAATGAGGAGGTCACAATCGTCACATAGCATAATCATTTGCTTAGCGTGAGCCCCTTTACTTGAAAGATTTGGATGGAATAAAAGGTGGGCACGTTTTGGAATATCACTTTGTTACAGGGGCAGCATGTCACAATGAATTTATTGTCACAATTCCATAAAGGACAAAAAAACCTCTTATGCAGATGTAATGTATGCCTATTGAGAAATTACTTTCTGTGGCTGATTAAAAAAAAAATCAATGAATAAGGTGAGTGAGCAGCATGAACAATGTAAGTCCCTTTAATTTTGGTCACAAGTCACGTAGATCTGTTGCGCATGTAGTCAGAAAACATCCTGCCCCTTAAACAGTCAGAGGAAAGTACAATGCACGTCACTCACATTCTTAACGTGCGTTAAAGCATACCACTGGAATTTTTGTAGTTGGGGAAAATGCCGTGGAATTGAGGATTTTGAGGTGGGACTTGGGTTGTTTTCTTCATATTTATTCCCAGAAAGAAGTTAGATTGGTCCATCACCTCGCGTGGCAATCGCAGGGAGGCCTTTACCAGAACACAACCTGAGAAGGCTGTTCTACTCACACAGACATCTGGGCAGTGGAAGACAAGGGAGCTTTTGGAATTTGAGTAAGGCACCCTTGTAACATTTCACAGGGGAATGTGAACTTCACGTGAAGCCATACATTGACAGACTTTTGAAAGGTCATTGGAAAGGTGAAGTGTGTACTCTATATTTAGAGGTCATGACCTTTACCTAGCAAAGCAAAAGTGATCCTGTTTACTTGATAAACAGAAGGGAGGGCGATGTTGACATTGTAGAGGTCATAGTATTAGGTCAATGAAATGAAACACTAAGGTTTGTTTGTTTGTTTTTTATATTCGAAGCTTTTACCTGCACATGCAATTAGTATGAAATGCTTTGACTGTGGCATCTACTTTCCTCTTGAGAAACTTGCGGATCCTCAAACATTTTCATAAAATCTTAATGCCACTTAGGATAAGTATGGCAACTTGAAGTGGCCTGTTTTTGTCGCGCCATGACCGTATTCACCTTCTGGATGCCGGCAGACCTATTTCCTTTAGATCAGCTGTGAATCCTCCCTGTCAGTAGATTTCCTGTCTGTTGGGGTGTGGGCGGGGCTGGGGTGTGGGCGGGACTGGGGTGTGGGCGGGGCAGGAGAATGAGTGGCGGGGGAAGCAGTTTGACTTCTTCACCTCTCCATGACCTTCAGTGCTGTCTTCTGGTTGGGACTAGTTTTCCCCACTGGGTCCAGGAAAACACTACCGCTTTCCCGCTCTAGGCATAGGCAAAAGGAAAGTTTCTCTCTTTAGAACTCACGTCTCCCAAGTTCAGGCAGAATGAGTCAGTGTGTGTTTTTAGATGGGCTGCCAGTAAGTGCACTTGGTATGTCTCCTCACTTCTGTGATAATGGTGGGGTGGGTACCATGACAGTTGTCGCAGTTTTCCAGTGACAGTCTGCATGAGAAATGCTAGACAGACGTAGGACACACACATATGCTCAGATGTGGATGACTGCAGGATGCCAGTGATCACACTGGTGGATAGTGTGTTCAGAAGGGTTTGAAAGTGGAGGTAGAGGCCGGGATAAGAGTCAGTGCGTTTTTAGATACTACAAATGCTGAGGCCTGTGTTTCAGAGGCCCTGGGGAGTCTTCCCTCACCTCCTCCAGCTTTGAAAGTGTCCCTCTGATGCTGTGATGATTGGAACTCCTACCATATCTATGGACAGGCTCATACCAAGTCAATCATGACAGTGCCTGACATGTTTTTAGATCAGGGATTTACAAAATTGGGCCACCAGGATTTTGCTGAGAGCCTGATTTGCAGCGAGTTGAGTTGTTTATATAGACAAAGATTGGCAAAAGCCATTTCTCTGGGCCCCAGTCACCCTGGGGGTGGCCCTGGCTAGAGGCACAAGTTTGGAAATAGTTTGTTAATGAAAATCCTGGAACCAGATGAGCTCATGTGGGAGGGAGTGTAGATAGGGCTCACACCAGGACTCCCAGGGGCTGTGGAATTGGCATGTTCACACGGTGGGAGCTTCCACTGCACTTAACAGGGGTTTTCCTACATGCATGGGCTGCCAAAGAGCATAAGACCTGACTGACCCAGGTAGACACAAAGGTCATTTTCATGTGGCAGTCACCAAGGTAGCTTCTGAAGTTAATCCTGTCCCTCTCATTCACCTCAGTTAGACAATGCAAATGTAAAGCCGCCTAGAGTTGGGAATATCTGTATAAAGTGCACTAAGGCTTTGATATTTGTGGAAAAGGGGAAAATCGTATGTGAAAAATGGCAGAACAATTAGTGTGTGGGTTGGAGGGTTGGAGGGTGGCTGCAGCAAGGCAAGTTTATTTAGATTTTTCCATTCTTATCTATGTATTTTGGTGAATCACGTGTATGATTTCCTGGAGCCTAGGGTTATTATCTGCACAGGCCAGCACAATTGAAGAACTAACATTTTGCGTTTGGCTTCAAAGATACAGAATTAGCTTTTTTATCTCAGTATTTTTAACATTAGCCAGCCTCCCACTCTTCCTTCAATTGTCTGGAAGTTTTAGTTCTGGATCAGAATTATCAGCATTTGCTTGGGTTCTTTCCTTAACTGCTTGCATTAAACGCTTTCCCCTCACCCTGTCTCCTAACATAAGGCCTTGGACCAGGAAAGTTCTTAATTAAGATTTAGCAATGCTCATTAGGACTTTGGTTTGGTAAGAAGTAAACATTTAGAAAGAATCAGACAACTACAATTTTCCTGAATTTACATTTATAAAAGCCTGGAGAATTAAAACAATCATCCAGTATCATCGAAGTATGACTTCTTGCATTAAGTAGGTCACAATCATCTTTTCTGTAGCCCATGGCTTTTGCATAAGACAGAGCAAAGCAGCAGAGCTGTGGTTTTTAGTTCAGCGGAGGTGGCATCCTGGACTAACACACAGGAGTTTCCACACCAAGGACAGCACCCTTGGCTTCCTGGGCCCACCACACTCCAAGCTTGCTCACATGACTCTATAGCCCTGGGCCAGGGACACTTACTGTATGTGAATGGAATATAGCAGAGTTGTTGGGGAAACATTAGCAACTGCAAGATGTTCTTTGCTGTACATTATCTGGGATATACAAAAGCTTTAGAGGGTCACTTGAGTGGAAAACAGGTGGTAGAAGATAATGATCCGAGTCTCTTTTCTGAGATGCTAGAGTATACCTACATTTTTAGGCATAGTCACAAGCAAAAGGGAGAATTAGCTGCTCATTCATGCTCTCAAACCTAAAGGATCATATTTTCAACTACAGCTTCCTGAACGCAATAGCATGAGTGGGGAATGGACATGAAGGAAGAAGAGTCTAAAGACAGGAGGGCAAGAGTGGATGGGGACATACACATAGTTCATTCTAAGTGTATTTAGACTGTGGGTCTCTGCTTCATCCATGTGCAAGTTACACCCACCATTTTAGGGGGCAACTGTGAACTCTGCTGAACTGGTCATGGAGGAAGTGGGTGACAGATGGTCAGCTGGCCATCACAGAGGTAGTGTACCAAATAATATCACAAAGTTAAGAGTATATTCCTAGTCATTTGTGTCGGTGTTTTTCTGCACGCATGTGTGTATGGTGTGTGTATGTGGGGGTGTGTGGGTGTGATGGCTTTGTCTAGGCAGATACTGACTACTGGAGCTCAGGACTTCTCGAATGAGAAAGTAAGATCCTGAGGCAAATAAAAATTCCCTTTTAAAGAAATCTTTTCCCCTGTGGGATCTTCAGTCATTTTTGGATTTTCCACTTTTTACAATTCTCTGGCTGGATTCTTCTGAGTTGAGATAAAAGGAAAGATGAGGTAGGAAGCATTCAGAGCGAGCTTAGGGGACGGTAGTTTTGCCGTTTATTAAAAAGTGGCCTTCTGGGAATCTTGTTCTGCCGAAATAAACACAGCCTTGCATGGCTTTTATGGAAAATGGGATCTTTCCTTGAACAGATGTCCTCCCCAGCTGCTTGGAAGAAATTCGTTTCTCCTCCCTTTGCCCTTTTAACTGGGAGAGGGCTATTGGGTTGTCTTTGATGTCTGATTAATTTTTAAATCCTGATGTATGTTCTGTAGGGGAAATCCGTAATTTGTGAATGAATGGGGATACACACACCTTTTCAGCCAATGAATCAAATCAAAGCTGGGTCTGAGAAGCCTGAAGCAAAATCTTCGCCACATTCCTTCATTCTTCCTGGTTTACTTCCTTAATGACTACCCTTTCCCCTCCCACAGTGATGTGTTCTGGGGAGCTGTGGACTGTTCATTAAGACAAGCCTAGTTTGAACTTTGCACAGACTCAGCCTCAGTTTTCTCATTTATGTGGCAGGGATCATTGTGAGGATTAATTAAGAAGAAGGGGGAGAGAGACAGAGACAGAGAGACACACAGAGAGAAAGACAGACAGAAAGAGAGAAAGAGATGGGAGTCATGAAAGGTAATAGAAGGATTCTGGGATCAAAACACCGAGATTATAGTCTTGACTTAACCAACCACTTGGAAGCTGAGAGTCTCAGAGAAGTCACTTGATCTGCCCTTGCCTCCTTTTCCGTCTGTGCATTGTTGACAGGAGTTATGTATCTCATAGGGCTGTGGTATTGAATGAACGAGGTGATATATAAAACCTGGCTCATAAGATGGAGCTGTTGCTTTGAATATGGTTTTTGCAAAGGAGCTAGTCAGCATATTTATTATTTATTAGATAGTTATCATTAAACATTTGAGGTTGGGACCTAGCTTATCTGGGTAGTGATGGTGAATCTATAAAAGCCTTTTTTTGCTCAGAATTTCCCCCAGAGTCAGTTATGGATTTTCTCTGTCCTTTGCTCTAGGTCACTGTGTCTTGTACAGGAATGACATCATCTTCCCTGCAGCTGATTGGCAAGGGCCTTCTGTCTGTCTTCCCAGGCTCACACAACAACTGCTGTCTTACCGTCTAACTTGTAAGCTTGTAGGCAGTAACCTCTACTGGCATAGACTCAGGCATCGCAAATTTGTGTTCTCTGTTCTCTGCCCTCCTGGTTTCCCGGCTCCCCTGCCCCATTTCCCTCCATCACCTATGTGTGTCTCTCAAAGTTTTAGAATGCCTCTGCCTAATGAAGGACCTTGAAAGGCATCCCTTTAGCATGGGCAGAGCTGTATGTTGTGGCTTAAAGAGAAACATTCTTTCCTATAGTCTGCTTCAAAGTAGGCCAGCAAATAAAATCTCACACTCATTGATTGTAGCTGACTTCTGTGTATCTGGCACCAACCATATGCATCAGTACTTTACAGCAATATTTCTTCAAACACTCTATTTGCTTGCTATGTTCCCTAGATCCATAGTTCTAGGTAGGAGGGAAGTAAGGGGTTATGAAGTCTTTTTCCTGGAGTAAGCAGCACCTCAAAGTGTAAAAGACCATTTTTTTAAGGGCAGTGGAATGGCCTGCACTTTCCTATCTCCTAGACAGACTCTCGAGTTTCCAGTGTGTCAGAAAGAAGACAGAGACACAGGGAGCTAACATGGAAGGCAGTCCATGCTAAAAACCACCCTGCAGATTGTTCTCTCATTTCATTAGTTTGCTGTATGAAACAATGGGGTGGAAAGGGGAATGCTCGCATTGAGAAAATGTGTTTATGAGGATTGAGGCTTACTCACGAGGGCTTAAAATGAGGACGAATACCTGCTTAAGTCGTCTTTTGAGAATTAAAGCATTATGTGTCGGGCACATGTATTTTACACACTGTACAGTCCCACTCAAATGATTTTCCATACTTAGCATGGTTTAATGTCTCTCATTGTTTTAGTCAACAAATGTGTATTGAGAGTTGACAACTTACTAGAGACTATGTAATGCTCTAGGGACAATGTCCTGGTCTTGTAGAGTGTGTGCGTGCGTGCGTGCGTGTGTGAGTGTGTGTGTGAGTGTGTGTGCACTGAGGAGATATAGGTACATAAGGAAACTTTGAACTATTGTGGAAGTGCAGAGTGATTAGTTCCTCACGATTATCTAGCTTACATGGAGTGAAATCAAGCTTCTGTAGATCAGAGCAGCATCTGAGTGGGTCTCTTGGCTGTCAGTGTGCTCTTTATGTTTGCCGTTTTGAGTTGGGGGTCTGATGATGACCCAGAAGAAAAGTAGCTGATCTGGCTGTAGGTCTGGATTGGAATATGTGGTGGGGGTGGAGTTTTCCACAGATAGCTCCACAAGAGTTCTTGAGTGTATCACAGATGGGAACAGATCGGAAGCAATGAGCGATGTGATCGCCAGAGGGTTCTTACAACTCTGCCAATCTATGAAAACATCATAGACTCTCTATGCCTTGAGCTTAGTAAGTCTGTCCCAAGGTCACTGGGAAGGGCCTGGGAAGGTTTCCTCTCCAGGTGTGTCAGAGGAAGCAAATCTTTCCGGGAGGCAGAACTACATTCTGAGTGGTGGCCATGTTCAGTTCCAGGGAGTTAAAATTTTCACATATTTCTATCAATTATGTATTTCTGCCGTATAAAATTATCTTAATAATCATCTTCCTAAACTCTTTATTTCAGCCTGAAAGGCAATTTTGAAAGTATGTCATTTAGCTAACCAATATCTCACTCTGACATTAGATATTCCTTAAACACTTAATTATCAGCACAGGAAACATTAGAAAGTGTGAAACCAACCTTCTGTTATTGTATAACAACATCACAGACAATAACAGGGTCAACATAAAAAAACAAAGCAACACATAAGATCAACTTGTAGACTTACATAGAAGAGACACGTTCAGCCTACATGCATTACAGGCAAAATATTAAAACAACTTTATAGACAACCTTAACTAATAAGAACAGTGACAAATCTTATTTTGGGCATTTAAATTCAGACTGGCCTCTCAGGAAACCAGGGAATTAGATCTTCAGCTTTCCAAAGAACACTTACAATTTGTAAATAAGGAAATTAAATGGTAGAAACTTCTCCCTGGTGTGGATTATATGCTGGGCAAAGGGTTCCCATTCTTTCATCTTGTGATGTTAGTATTTGAGTTTGTTTTGGCCCCGTGTTGGCCTCATCTAGTCTTACCTAGCAATCACAACCCTATGCAACTCAAAGGCTTGAAGGACGGACAGCTCCCTAAGTCTTAAGTTTGTTGTATTTATTACTGTTTATTTTGTTGGCTTGGGGCCACTTTTCTTTATCACAAGACCAGAAGCTTGGTCACTGTGTCTGTCCTATGCCTTTGGCAATCGGCTGTCAGTTAGGTCCTATCAGTAGAAGACACAATAAGGAGTCTGAAGGGAGTGGGGAGAGTCATTTTCTTTCTGCTCAGGCATCCTGTTTGTCACTGGCATCAGCAGCAATAGGAGAGAGAGTCCTCTTTGGGTTCTGCTCTTCAACCAGAGGCTTAGGGTATGAAACTTAGTGGTAGATTAGTTGTCTAGCATGCCCAAGTTCCTGGCTTCAGTCCCCAGTATAGCAAATAAGCAACAAGTTTTTTTTTTTTAAAAAAAAAACAAAATGGAGTCTAGGTGACTAAAAATAAAAGAGTGATAATTTTAGAAATTTAAAATACAATATGGCTTCACACTAAACATCACAAGAGCTAAACTAACCAAGTGAGTGTCTTTTGTGTGATGGTTGCCATATACATTACTGGGGTTGGGTTGCTGTAATTTACAGCTACTATACTTTTTGTTTTTACAGCAAATGTTGCTGCTATTTATATAAATTGAAGAATAATTCACACATAACTTGGGTTTTGTGGTAAATGAGATACACACTTAGAGATTTTTTATTAATTCCTTGCACACTGAAACTTTCTGCTATTTTGATTGAATTTAGCAGGCAAGGGAAGCACAGTTGTGAATTCATGGCCTCATCATTGTTCACCAATGACTCCTTTTTTGATAGCAAGGTAGTTGCGAGTGCTTCTTGATGGACTGTTCTGAGCTCAAAAACCAAGGCAGAGCCTGTGGTAGGCGACGCTGCACCAATTCTAGGAGTGGCTCTGCTTGTAAGAGGACCTGGAAAGTTGGTTTGGGGGGGAGTGAACATAAAGTTTTCATTTTATGAAACAACTTAATTCTATTGTGACCTTTTCATGCTGAAATACCGCTCTCCTGCATGGCCTCTGAAAACACAACATCCATCTGCATCGCATTAAAAGGAAAGACCAGGATTTTTGGACTTCATGTTCATGGTGGCTTAATTTCTACCAGAAAGGGATGAATTTAACAAAAGCTGTCTTTTAAGGAAAGCGCATTCTCCTCTATTGTTAGCGGTTATTAAAATGGAAGTTCCTCACGCTGTTGTCCTTGTACTCCTACCCCCAGGAAAAGAAAACAGAGGACAAAATCTAACTAGCCCTGTATCTATTAAAGAAATTGAATTTGTAATGGAAAACCTTCCTATAAAGAGAAGGAAATAGGACATGACTTGATAGGTTTACATTTTGCCCTCACAAACTGGTTTGTGTGTTTTGGCAGTTCAATTGAATTCTGCTGAACTCTGGAGCAAAGTGAAGGTCCACGGAATGGTCCGTGAATGGAGATAAGGGCATTTCACAGACAGGGGTCAATGACCATGACATCTTTACAGAAGCACCCAGTCCAGATTTGGCTTTCACATGCTATTAAGGTTAAATAAAGGGTTCTTTTCTTTGATTTTTTTTCTACTAAATTGAGTGGTCACTTTGTAGTATGAAATGATTTTCGAGTGTTCTCACAAAATAAATGTCTAAAGCAGAGAAACAAATAGCCAATTGAAAGTTGGAGTCTTGAATTCTATCCCCTGCTACACTAAGGGTCAATAAAGGCTGCATTTATCTAATCTGGCTTCCCCAACAGCTCATCTTCATTATCAGATGACTGGGCTTAGCGTCCCCTAGGAGACAGGCCTCTCTAGATGTGCCTGTGAGAGGATTTCTGGAGAGGCCTGCCTGAGGACGGAAGATCCATCCCGAAACTGGAAGACACAATCCCTTTGACTGAGAAACTGGAGAAAGAGAGATAAATGCCAGATTTACATCTATTTGCTCCCAGACTGCAGAGACAGCCTGACCAACTGCCTCACTTGCCTCCACCAAAGCTGTGGCTGCTCTCATTACCATCCCTTTCTCCTCATGGCGGACTGTGCCCTACCACAGTGAAGTAGTAGGAATTCTTCCCTCCTTAAGAAGCTTTTGCCAGTTTTTTTTTCTTTTTTGTCACAGCAACAAGGAAAATAATTGGCCTTGAGAAAGTGCTCATTGGGTAAAAGTGCATGCTGGGCAAAGCTGGTGACCCAAGTTTGATCCGTGGAACCCACATAAAGATGGAAAAAGATATAAGTAACTCCGGAATTTGTTTCTTCTGACATCAACACATGTATTGTGGTGCATGTGCACCTCCTCCCCTCCCCCCACCGTCACAACACACACATAGATACAAACCATACTGATAATAGAGAAAAAAGAAAAAAAAAACACCTCACATACAGCCCCTGGAAAAACCATCTGCCATCCCCCTGTGTGTCTCCGTGTTTGCTCTAATAATCAGCAGTGAACCTAGGGTCCAGTGCACCCTAAGTAATTGCTCTGCTATACCATTGAGCAACACTTTTGGCATCTTCCCATAATGGAAAAAATGTTTTGAGAGCGTCTAGCTTTGTACTTAGGATCCTTCTACTGCAGTGTCCTAGGGTTGGAGTCACAAGGATCCCACACCCAGCAGAAGAGCCATATTCTAACCCCTCCCTCATTAGGCTTTAGCTTTGATGTCATCCACATTTAGAGTTCAGTTGTTTTCCTCTCAAATTCCATCTTCTTGATGCATGTCCTTTATCTAATTGTTACAAGAGAGTTCAAAATCGGGATGTCTCAAACTGAAGTTTTTGTATTTCTCACAATTTTTTTTAAGTGATAATGATCTATATTGTCCAGTCACTCAGCTTTGGAACTCTGGGTATTGCCCTGGTTGTCTCCTTCTTAGTCAACAGCCAGCCAACTGTTACAGAAGAACACACCCGATTCTTCAAATCTTTGGAAAGTCTATAGAGCTTCAACTTGTTGTAAGAGGCTAGCTTAACCCCTGGAATAATCACACAGAAATTGTATTAATTAAATTACTGCCTGGCCCATTTTATCTAGCCTCTTCTTGGCCAACTCTCACATCCTGATCTAACCCATTTCTACCAATCTGCATAACACCACGAGGTTGCGGCTTACCGGGAAAGATTCTAACCAGCGTCAGTCTCAGGCAGGAGCTTCATGGTGTCTCTCTGTCTCTGCCTTCTTCCTCCCAGAATTCAGTTCTGTCCTCCCCGCCTATCTAAGTTCTGCCCTATCAAAAGGCCAAGGCAGTTTCTTTATTCAACCAATGAAAGCAACACAAAGAAAGAAGGACCTCCTACACCATCAACTAGTGTCCCAGATATTTTTTGTTCGACAAAAATGCAGTGAAATTCAACATTATGTTAACTGTTAGCAGTTAAGATAAAATACTGCTTCAAGGGAAGAAGGCTGTGTTGGCTGACCTTCCCAACTGGCTAAAACAGCTTCTTCAAACATAACATACTTGTGTTAGGTTACCAACTTAGTGGTGTGTTATAGGCCCCCCTGCAGACTTTGTGTTCCGACTTGGCAAAGTGCTATGGCCCTGAAGATCCATGAAGTTTATTAATTTTGCTAGGATAACAAGGCAAAGCCTGTCATGAAATTATTCCAGCCAGTTCTGCAGCCAACACAAAATTGTTCAACAGGGAAGGGATTAAACTTGAGCAAAGTGGAAAAGGCAGTTAACTTTTTGTGTGACTTCTAATGAAAATGGAATGTTGAAAAGAAAGAGGAACCTCAAACATTTCTGGGAAGATCCTAATGGAGTCTTTATTGTTCTTCCCTGAGAACCCGATTGTATGATAATACTTTAAAGGGAGAAATTATAGACAAGTGGTCCATTGGCAAATATGGGATTGCCCAATGTCTAAGGATTTATTCAGTGTGAATCAAAGACTTCGCAGAACTATATGTCATGAATCCTTGAGTTGCTTACAAATATTAATATCTATGCTATTTCAAAATAAATTTATTGCTATACATAATGCATATATATAATATGTGTACATATATGCACATAATTAGATTTTTACACACATGTATATATTCCTTGATGCACAAACAAGAGGGGAAAGATAAAATATAGGTGTGGTCACATGCTATGTCTGCAATTTAAGAACAGAGGGAGATGGAAACAGGAGGATTACTTGATATTTGCTGCCTGCCAGCCTAACAGGAAATAAAGAAAAATGAAAAGAAGAAAAAATAATGTAAGCTCTGGGTTGTAGGAGGGATTCTGACTCAAAGGAACAAATCTGAGATCCTCGGGACCTGTGCAGTGATGGAAGAGTGACAACTAATGCAAACTGTCCTCTGACTTGTATTCACATTGTGATATGGGAAGCAATTCCATCAATAAAAAATGTTATCAAAAATAAGAGATCAAGGTGACAAAGTGGAAAGTCATAGAGAAAGGCAGTTAATCTAACACCTTCCTCTGTCCTCCATGGTTCTGCCCCACCACAAACAGGGGACTATATTGCACAGAAAAGACACACCCATGTGAAGAGATACTTCACATGCATTTATGTACTTACATGTGTGCTCATGATATACACATAATACATAAATTATAATAATCTATATACATGCATTTAGATTTTCTTCATTTTACATTTTTGCATATTATTGAAAAAATTTGTTGTTCTTGCAGCCCACAATTTCTGATGTTTATTAATCCTGACATGAAACAACTAAATTAATTCTTGGCCTTTATCTAGGCTTGCAACAATTTCAATGTTTATTTTCCTTGCTAGAAATTGAATTTAGCCCACCAGTACATTTCATTAAGATCAGCAGATGGTAATTGCTTTCCAGCTGAGCTCGGCTGGGCTTGAACCAATGACCTTTGTTGCAAAAAAAAAAAAATCTCCCTTTTCAGTCTCTTGATCTATGTATTTGCCATGTTAACCTTAAAGTTGAAAACAGCATGTCTCAATAAACACTTCCTTGAGATGTCTTGAACACCAAATTGCATTGCCATATATAAAATAAACCTATAGTACAACTTTGCTATGATAGAGATTTTGGAACA
The DNA here is from genome assembly GCA_004026605.1 of Ondatra zibethicus. NCBI lineage: Eukaryota > Metazoa > Chordata > Mammalia > Rodentia > Cricetidae > Ondatra > Ondatra zibethicus. Next base: position 7,277 of record PVIU01005318.1, on the reverse strand, counting down.
GTTTTTTTTTTTTCCAGCAAGTTTTAGGGTAGAAATCACAAATGACTTCCAAAATGTTATGTAACATTGCGGAAAGGAAGGATTCCTTTTTTTAAGTCCTGTTCTCTATAAACATTTGAAAGTTTATTGTGCAAGGAACTAAGTTTCCCAAATGAAGCATGGAATGGCTTTTTATTGAGAATTTCTGGCCACTTGTGCAATCTCAAGATCCTTCTAAAAATGGCTGCTAGAGAAAGCTAATGTGGTGGTCTCACATTTGCTCCTTGACCCGAGCGTTTCCCATGGGAATAAAGGAAAAACAAACCCAAGATGATTTATTTTCTATGGTTTGTCAATACGGATGTTAGGAGCTTGATGGATTTTTGTGGGGATCAATGAGGTCATGCATTAAAAGCTGATGGATTGCTAGACCTTGTTGCTTCAAGCATTATATAAGCCAGGCTGTATCCTTTCCCAGAAGCTGGAGAATAGTTCCAATTAGCTGTCTCCGTAATTAAGACATGACCTAATGATCCTGTGATGGGAATTTTGCTTTTCCTTCCCTCGATAAGAAAGCCCACTGGGAACACTAACTTGAGTAAAGCATTAAGGGACAAAGTCTTCCTCTTTGGGTGTAGACTTTACCTGCTTCCACCAATGCTCATGCTGCCCTAGCATTCTCTTGGTTAGAGCTTGCTTTCTGGCACCTTTCCATCCACCTTTCCATCCAACTGAGGCCATCCTCACTTTTTCCTGGGCACCAGGACTGCTCACCCTTCAGCAGTCATGTTATCTAACCTATGAGGAGTCTTGTAGACTCTTTTGTACACAAATATTCAGGCAGATGGCTGATAGGTGTTTCTAGAACAATCATTCTTTTAGATTGCCAATTTGCTTGTTCCTCTGGTCACTATGCAGTCTCCTAACCAAATTCTTGATTTTCACTCTTAACCTCCATGCTCTATTCTGTACACAGGAGCAGTAGAGTTTTTAAAATGAACACAGAACTCTGCTTCTTTCCTATCCCCTACTGTGGGACAATGGTCTGTACCCTGTCAATTGTATTTTAATAAATACTGATTGGCCAGTAGCCAGGCAGGAAGTATAAGTGGGGCAACCAGGCAGGAAGTAGAGGCAGGGTGATGAGAACAGGAGAATTCTGGGAAGAGGAAAGCTCATTTTTTTGCGGTCCTGACCCAGCCACAGAAGAAGTAAGATGTGAATGCCTTGCTGAATAAGGTACTGAGCCACATGGCTAACATAGACAAGAATAATGGGCTAATATAAGTTATAAAAGTTAATAAGAAGCCTGAGCTAATGGGTCAATCAGTTTATAACTAATGTAGACCTCTGTGTGATTTCTTTGGGACTTAATGATTGCAGGGACCTGCCAGGACAGAAAAACCTTAGACAACAAATGGTGCCCAACATGTGGACAACTGCATCCACAGAAAGCCTGAGAGAGTTTGGGAAATAATTCTAGACAAGAAAAAGAATAGAGTTAAGCACAGATTATTGGTAGCAGCATTTTCTCAGGTGGGCTCTGCTTGCTAGAGGCAAGTGCTCTCATTTAAGAGAGGCTTCCTAACTCAGCTTTAGCTGTAAAACCTTGCAGCTCTGTTAAGAGGCCCTGCCACGAAACACTTAAATGGTGTTGATGAAAAACTGACCACATGCTTTTTGGTTTTCAGCCGCAGCAGGAAAAAAGCTGCGTCATTTTAAAATGCCAGCTTTCTGGGCCATCCTGCCAGTGCAAATTGTGACTCTTTCAAGCAGGAGGTTTGGCTACAGAGCATTTGAGTTTTGTTTGTGAATAGACTGCTACAGCTTGCTTGCTGGCAGGGACCTTGAAATGCCATAGAGTTGTGGCAATAAACATGGCTACAGCTGGTACCTCCACCATGAGGCTGAAATCTTAAAAAGCTAAGGAATGGGCTGGATCCAGCCATCAAAGCCATTGCTTTAATCCTCTTTATAGCTTAGCAAATTTAAGACTCATGTGGTCAGAAAAAGAGAGATATACGGTAAAGAGAGATCCAAAGACAAAAAATCCCTCTAAATGTTTTATGGTGTGTTAAAAATATATGCAGGCTTCGGAGAGAAAAGAAAAAGGTTAAAGTCTTTAAAAAGAGAGAGAGAGTAGTTGGAAGTGGTGGCACACACTTTTAATCCCAACACTTGGAAGACAGAGGCAGGCAGACCTCTGTGAGTTCAAGGCATGGTGGCACACATCTTTAATCCCAACACTTGGAAGGCAGAGGCAGACAGATCCCTATGAATTCAAGTTGTGGTGGCACACACCTTTAATCCCAGCACTTTGGAGGTAGAGGCAGGCAGATCTCTGTGAGTTCAAGGACAGCATGGTCTACAGAGGGCGTTCCAGGACAGCCAAAGATACACAGAGAACCTGTCTCAAAAAGCCAAAAACTAAAAGTAAAAATAAAAGAAATAGAGGTTAAAATAAAGCCACGTAAAGATGAAAATTATACAGAGAGTCTGGATACTGTATGTTATTATGCTCTCTTTGAATTGTTTGAATGCTGAGGAAAGAGCAACAGCTGCTAAAAGATATTTGTTTATAAATGCTGCTTAATTAATACAAGATAGGTATTTTGAAAATACCTTGACTTCAAAATTGAATTCAAAAGATATGTTACTTTGGAGAAGAGGTTTTGCTTTTGTTTCCATAGAAAATAAGAGGCTGTGGATTCATTCTGAATTAAGAAAAATCAGGTTTGATCAAAGAAGACCACTGAGAAATCTCTGGTAGGAACAGATGGCCCAAATGTCTGAGTTCTACATCCAGAACAGGTTCAAGACTGTTGCCTGAGATGATCAAGCCTCACAGGATACTCCAGTCAGGACTTGATCATATAAGATTATCAGTTCCCCCAACCAGCAGAATGTAGCCTAGATAACTACACCCACATTCCCAAAAAAAATGGACTATGGATATTTTCCTTTGTTTAGAATGTTGTTATGGATAATGGTCAGGAGAAAAGTTAATAATGGTCTGTACCATCAATTGTATTTTAATAAATGCTAATTGGCCAGTAGTCAGGCAGGAAGTATAGGCAGGACAACCAGGCAGGATGTAGAGGCAGAGCAACTAGAACAGGAGAATTCTGGGAAGAGGAAAGCTCATTTTCTGCAGTCCTGACCCAACCACAGAAGAAGCAAGATGTGAATGCCTTGCTGAATAAGGTACTGGCTAACATAGACTAGAATAGTGGGCTAATATAAGTTATAAGAGTTAATAAGAAGCCTGAGCTAATGAGCCAATCAGTTTATAACTAATGTAGACCTCTGTGTGATTTCTTTGGGACTTAATGATTGCGGGAACCGGGCAGGACAGAAAACCTCAGACAACAGTCCCCATCTTGGTTAGCTTAAGATTCAGATTCCTTATCCACAGGATTTATACTGCACTTTCTTCTTATTTCTTACCTTTAGACCACAGAGACATTCTGATCCCTCCTCACCTCCACTCCTCACTCCTGCCTATTCCTCAGACAACCTAGACTTAAACTACACATATCCATTCTTTGCCTCTCACTACCAAGAAGAATCCCACAGTCCCAATTCCTACCAATATATAATGCACAGTAATTGCCCTAAAAGTCATTCCATATGTCTGTTAGATGGCCCAATTTCCCAAAGTCTTCCTCTAAGTCTGAAGTTTCTGGTCTAAGTCCCTCTCAAACAAAGCCCTGAATTTTATTATCTTGCCCAGCAACTGATACTATGTATTACTTTCCGCTGAGCCACCCTCTACCTGAGTGGAATGTAATCTAGCCGTCTTCTATTTATTGTTTTTCTTCCTTTAAAGTAATGCCTTACAAGCAGTATAGAGACATATGTCTCTTCCTCCAGATCAGCATCTGGGATTATGAACGTGGCACCCGACTAGCTCAGTAGCTGTTTGAAGACATGAATAAATTTACAGCCATCTAGGCTAGTCATTACTCATCAGGGCAAGAAGGATGGTTTTGATTTTTCTGTGAGAGTCAGTTCCCATGCTGCATTTTTCAGCATTATCACCTTTTACTCTCTGCCTTTGATTTGTACCCAGAGTCAACCTTACTGTCACTTCTAGGCAGGAGTAGGTCACTGGCCTTTTAGTTAGACTGCTTGACTTAAACTCCTAATAGTTAACCAATTCCATTTTTATAACAATTAATGCTTATGTAAAGACCTTAAATTTTCCTTAACAAAAATAATTTAAAAAATACTGTGACAGATGTTGTACCATTTATAAGGAAAAAAAAAGAAAAGAAATTGCCTTCAACCAACATCCTAATAGTATAGTTTCTCCTTTCATAATATTTATGTTTAAATTATCCATACATGGTATATTTTGTATGGTTTTATTATGTGTGCATACAATTTTGAGTTTTGTATTTGATATACTATTTCATAAACAGTTCCATGTTACTCCCTCTTTCCTGTTTGTTATGGTCTATAATGTTCTATTAATTATACGCTATAATTGAATATTCAGTATCAATAACAGAGATTGTTTATAGTTTTTTCTTAATATAATATTATTATGAATGTTGTACAAATGGTCTTTTTCTTTGAAATGATTTACTTTGGAGTAGTTCCAAGCAAGAGAATTAATGGGCTAAAGGTTTGGATTAACCACACACACACACACACACACACACACACACACACACACACACACACACGCATGCATCCCCCACTCACACATACCATACACACATATAGAGCACATATATTACCTCCTTCCTCAATAAAAGCTTTATATACATTTTCAATACTATAAGCTATAAATCGATCCTTTCTTGTGCAACTCACCTGCACAAGAAATCCTGGGTTTGTCTTTGCAAAATCTTGACGAACTCAGTGGTTGTAATTTTTTTTTCAATTCTTTTAATTGATTACAAATTGTAAGGTTTTGTCTGGGTCCAGCCTTGAAGGGTTCGAATGTTCCAGGGTAGGGTGTGTGGATTAGAAATGTTAGGGAAAAAAAAAACAAAGACACAAAAGAAATAGACAGAGAGACAGAATAAAGTTGGGAGGGCAATCCACTGAATCTGCCTGTGTTTATGTTTATTTCTCATGATCTTTAAATATCCGAATCCAAAAGGGGGGGAAGAAGGCAAGACTTCTTACCATGATACAAGCAAGGAACAAACACAGTAATTACCATCTTAATACCCCAAACACCAAGTAACCACACCCTAGGTCAAGGAGTCCTGTTACTTAGCCACACCTTAAATAAAACCTCCTGTCAATAATCTTGAAGGATCAAGAATAGGCCTGAACTCTGACCTTTTGTCAAGGTGGACGGGATCCACTTCTGTGGGCTCTGACAAGGTTTACTGTGCTACTTTGTGTTTATTTCTTGTCCGTATTTTTCCTCATAAGGATTTACTGTGTAACCTTTTTGTTGGTTTATTTTTTGAAGTATTAGTGGTATTATTTTTCTTTTATTGAAAATAGATATTTTTCAGTTAATATATCCTGATTATAGCTTTCTCTCTCTCTACTCCTTCCAGTTCCTCTTCTCATCCCCTTCCATCTGGATTCACCTTCTTTCTGTCTCTCCTTAGAAAACAAACAGGCATCGGTGATAATAAAATAAATAAAATAAAACATAACAAAAACAAACAAATTAGAATAGGACAAAACAAACAGAAGGAAAGATGTTGAATATTTCTTTAAGTGTTTCTGTAATTGTTTGAGATGTCACCTTTGAGAAGTCTATTTAGATCTGTACATCACTTTTTATTTGGATTATTTGTTTTCTGGATATTCAGTATTTTCAGTTCTTTATATATTTTGGATATTAGCCCTCCCTCAGATGTGAAGTTGGTAAAATTTTTTCCCATTCTGTAGGCTGCTGCTTTGTCTCAATGTCCTTTTCTTTTCAGAAGCTTCTCAGTTTCATGAGGTCCCATTTAATAATTGTTGACCTTAGTGCCTATGCTATCATTGCTCTGTTCATGAAGCTGTCTTCTGTGCCAATAAGTTCAAGGTTACTCCCCACTTTCTAGTCTATAAGATTCAGTGTACCTGGCCTTATGTTGAAGTCTTTGATCCATTTGGAGTTGAGTTTTGTGTAGGATTATTTGTTTGGAATCATCCACACACACAGCCAACCAGTTTGACCAGCATATTTGTTGAAGATGTTGTCTTTAACCTAAATTCCTTTGCATCCATAAAATGTGAGTGTTGAAGATTTTTATTTGAGTCTTGTGACTTCCTCTCCATTCCTATTCTATCTATATGATACTACATTATTTATTATATTACCTATTATATTTGATATTATAATTACAGTGCTAGATTTGGGACTGGGAATACTTTTAATGAAGAGGTTAATGAAGAGTAGTTATTAATGTCAATGAACAAGATTCCCACCTTTTCTGATAATAACCTTTTTACAGGGTCATCATTGTCTGCTGTGTAATAATCCTTCTGTGCACTGTGAAAATGTATTGTTCTCATTGTTAATAAAATACTGATTGGCAGATAGCTAGGAAGTATTTTAAGGGCAGAGAGAATGTTAGGAAGAAGAAGGGCAGAGTGTGTGGGGGGGCTGCTAGCCAGGCAGAGAAGAAACAACATGGGAAGTTCATAGACAAGGAAAACAAGCTTTGGGGCAGCACACAGATGAATAGAAATGGGTTAATTTATGTTGTAAGGGCTGGGTGCACATAAACCTAAGCTATCAACTAAGAATTTATAATCAATATTAAGTCTCAGTGTTATTTGGGGAATGGTTAGTGGGACAGAAAAGTCTGCCAACAATTTTCATAGAGACTTGGATACACACAACAGTATAAAGGTGGTTAGAGGATGTGCCAGGCCCAATGTGAGCAATGTAATTAGTATTTAGATTTTATTGCTATAAATTATTAGTTTTAGGATAATACTATTTATTCACAATCATAGAACAAAACACCGATCTGTATTTATGAAACTAAGGTTTATTTAATGAAATACCATCATACATCTAACAGAGAAACAAATTAACAGAGTTCTCTGGACTAGTGTAGGGAACCCATAGTAATATATGAAGTTACATCTTTCTAGAAGGATCACTCTACTTTTCCATGATACTTCCTGTTGCTTTAACATTGAACTTAGCTTTGCCTTCTCATGAATCATGGCAATTCCATACCTTGGTATTGCAGCCACAACATGACATTATCACTCCCATGAAAGTTGTGTAGTTTAGAATAGCCCAACAGGCATTTGTTGCCAGACATTGTCATTTCTCTGGGTTTCGTGTGTTGGCACTCACATAGACTATAGGCACTTGGAGG